>UYYG01001165.1:432269-500866 GCA_900625125.1 Dracunculus medinensis | reverse complement strand
TATTAAATTTATTATGATTTTAAAAAATTTTAAAAAACATGGTTTTAAATCATTTTACAATCGAATTTATTCAAAATTTTGAATAAATTTTGTAATTTTTCTTGATATTTTACAAAAAAAAATAATTTGCAAAAAAAAAATTTCTGCAAAATTTGATATATAACGTCATTTTGCCTTTGGCAACAATTTAAATATACCTTAAATATAAGAAATAGAAATTCGCGAAATGTTAGAAGTGTTAATTAATTATTGGTATAGAAATTTAAATATTGCGCTAAAAGTGTATAGAAATTAGATATTTCTTCCGCTTAGACTGTTAATGAACCTTTAGGCGATAATTGTGGATATATAAATGAGCAGTTATTTCTATCTGTACTGCATTCAATTTTTCAATTTTTGTTTGATTTTTATTTAATTTTATCACTTAATAACAATTAATTTTTGGTTCCCGTGGAATGAAAGAAAGCTGGCTAATTTTTGGCATTATATGTGGGAATAGTAAGGAAAAGGCACGATGAAAAAGGCTTCCCCAATTTGAAATTTGCCATTTTCGCGGAGAATATTGCATAGTGCGAAATCATCAACCGCATACGGTCATGAATTTCATGCGGTTACTACTTTAACTACTTATCAGCACATAGTTTTCAGTTTGAAATTCATCCTATTTCTCCTATTGCAGCGGAAAATTAATTATCTTTTTTTTAGTGGAAATTTTGCATGTATGTGGCAGAAGAAAACTGCACCAAAAGCCTCTAAAAGCTCCTTCGGTTCCACCAAAGTTCCAGCCTCTTCCAGATTCCATCGACGAAGCCGAAAATTTAGCACAATGGCGTAATAGCTTTTATATTCCTTACTTATATCAATGTGTTTGCAAATATTAAAGTTTAGTTGTCGCTAAAACTTACTCAATCTCATTAAAAATTTGAAAGAATCTGGAAAACCTGAATGAATGAAAAGGACTTTATGAGGATTTAATGCATACATAAGGACTACTAAATAATGAACGGTTGAACACTGTAATATTGGTCATAAAGTAATATTTATTGTAGTGCAATATTGGTCATAAGGGGCTAAACAAAATTTTTTCCATACGGCTTTTAAAGTAGAAGGTATGGATTCGTCATATAGTTGCAGCCAGCGTGACCTACTATGATAATGATAACGATCTACAGGGATAAAGATATCATCTAAAAGCATTACCGTCTAGTCACAACAAGCTGATTTGCAGAACAGCGTGGATTATAATTTTACCCCTTTCTTTTTGCACATTAAAAAATTAAAATGAAATAACCATCCAAATGGACAATGCAATTCGTGTAAAAATTGCAAAAAAATTTGTTAACAGCATAATTTTGCCGAAATTTTTTTTTTGCAAATTATTATTATTTTTCTTGCGAAATATTAAAAAAATTTACAAAATTATTCAAATTTTGAATAAATTTCGTAGAGAACGTCATTTTGCCTCCAAATTTGGCTAAAAGGATTTAAATATGCCTTCAAGAAATGAAAATTTGTAAAATATTAGAAGTGCTAATTAATTATTGGTAAATAAATGAAAATATTGTGGTGAAAGCATAAAGTAATATTTTTTGCTTATTAATATTAACGAACTGCTAACGAACCTTAAAGCAATAATTTTGGATATATAAATGAGCAGCTATTCCAATCTTGCCTTCAGTTTTAAGAATTTTTAATTTAATTTTTATTTTTAATTATAATAAATATTTCCCCGACTGCTTTATGGCATCATACGTGAATATAGGACGGAAAATGCACGTTGCAAAACCTCAATTCCCTTTGATATTTGCCATTTTCATTGGGAAAATATTGTGCACCGTGCGAAATCAACGAAAGCATACTTTCGTCATGATCCAAATGCTGTTACACTTTTTCCATCTTTATTTTAGAGATTATTATTGGTCCAGTTCGTTGCAGCACACGATGAAACAAATTTGTAGAATGACCAAGCATCAAACTTATCATTGTTGGATCAAGTTCAGCAATTTCCTCATACGACCAAACATGCACCTCTGACGTTAAAAAGGTTTTCTAACGTCTAATTTCATTTGCAATAATTGTGCTTTTTTGAATCTTTTTCCTTTAAACAGATCATATCGTTATCACCAAAAAGCTTTATCATTATAAGAGACTGCGCTGGCTACTATAAGACGAATCCAATGAAGCTTTAAGCGACAATTATGGGTACATAAATGAGCAATTATTATTTCTATTTTTACTGCTTTCATTTTTTAGTTGTTCAGTTGTTTTTTAGTTGTTTTTTAGTTTAGTTGTTATTTAATTTTTATGTAATTTTACTATTTTAATAATGATTAATGTTTTGTTTCCTGTGGGATAAAAGAGAGCCAGCTAGTTTTTGGCGTTATATATGGGAATAGGAAGATATGATACAAAAAGCTTCATCCCATTGAAAGTTACCATTTTCATGGGATCAAATCGTAAGACCAATATAAAATTTAATTTCTTTTATAATTATAATTTCTTTTAACGAAGTTCGCCAAAAATGCAGCAAGAAAAAATTGAATTAATACTGCATCTCTTATTGTTGGATTAATTCGCGATTGATTTAGTAATATTCGATAATACGCAAAATTGTTTGGAGATTTTTCATATGTACATTAATTTTTATTTTATTGCATTATTTTAATAATTAATATTTCGATTCATGTGGGATAAAAACCGTCTGGTTTTTGGCATTATATGTGGGTATGTCCGAAAGGCGAAAAAAGCTGTAAATTTGAGCAAATCAACCGGATTCCCGCCCATCTTAAATTAAATATAAGCTCCCAAAAGATCAATTTTGGTCATTTTTTGTGTTATATTAAGCGAAACGAGTGGGGAAGCGGTCGGTGAGTGATGGGTATTTAGTTTTTAGATTTGATTTCTTTGACTGTATTGTTTGGTTATAGTGAGGCAATTACTTCGCTTTATTTTCTTGTATATATTTGCGTCTTTACTAATAAAGGTCTAATTACCCAAGTTTGAAGTTCGCAACGAGAAAAGTAAGAAGTAAGAACGCTGGCCACAGAATTTTTAAAATAATAATAAGAAATAAAAGTCCCGCGTGGTAGGAAAGCTAAATCTACGCGGAAAAAAGATAGTGGAGCGGATTGACAAAAGGAATTTTTATAAAGGTAGAATATTGGAAGGGGAATCGCCGTGGTCCCAACGAAAATTCACAGTTATAAAAGCCTATTTTTTTGTACAGTGAGAATAGAAAGGAAGACGATACAAAAAGCCAAAATCATCTGAAATTTACCATTTTTTAATGGAATATTGCATCATGCGAAATAATCAACCGCATATACGCATATGTAAATTTTTTCGCCTTTCATTTAAAAATTATTGGTCGAGTTCGTTTTGTACGGGGAATATTCAAATATGCAGAACGATCGCGCATCCCCAAATGACTCTATGGTGAAAGAGTCAAATACACTTGATACGGAGTCCGCGTCTCCCGACTCCATAATACTCCAAGCCCGGTGGTACGTGCGATAAGTATACAACCGGGCTTAAAGTGATCCCAAGGCTGGTAAATAAAATGTGCTCGCAAGCCAGGATAATTGCTCGAAACCTATTAAAGGAAACAGCCCTCTGTACGCGCGACGCGGTATTAGCCGTATCAGCGTGGAACATTAGAATGCTTATGGACGTTGCAAGCCAAGCGACCACTGTCCACACCCTGTCTAAGTATCGTGTGGATATCGCTTGCTTGTCGGAGGTCCGTCTTCCTCACTTTGGGTCTCGATTAATCCTGCTTCAAAGCAGAGATACTGGCTATATTACTTTGGTGCTTCGAATAACTCGGGTCGAAATGATGTAGCGATTGTCATGTCTGACAAGGCCCATTCCGTTTTGATTGAGTGGAAACTGGTAAACCACCATATGATCTATGCCCGTTTGCTTTCACAAATGTCTTTATAACATCATAATATATTACGCTGGCTGAAATTATAAGATTAACTATAAGACTATAAGAATCCATGCTAACTGCTTCTAAAAACATCCCACATGCTAATATACTAAGCATTATTTAATAACATTGTTGATATTAGGGAAATTTTTGATAACTGGTCGCAGTTATAAACATGGTGCGTGTTTGGTTACGTGTGGTGTTTGTCGAACTCTATCCCAGCAGAGCAGACTTCGGTTCGCGATCACTGCGCGGCTTCTTGTGCATATCATTTAATGATTTGTTGCGATTTAATATTCCCTAGGAATGTAGTAAATTTCCCAGTGCATCGATTGATTTCAAACTGTGCGTTTTACTGCAAACTTTTACTACTAATTTTACGCTAAGTCATTTATCGATGGCGAATTAATCCAACAATTGATAGAACGCAACATTACAACTTTTCTTTCTTGTTTTTTGGTGAATATCATCTAAACAAGACGTTTAATACAGATTTCATCAGATGTGAAATAATTTTAATAAATGAACAAAACTCAAAAAAATTTACGAAAAAACATGGACAAAGCTGATTGCTATAATTGGAAATAAACCAATAACTAAACATTAAATCTCCAACAACTATCAATATTAAGATTAATTAATAATAGAAAAGAAGGAAATTTACTGCACAAAATTTTAATTTTGTTTTACCAACAATTAACTTACATTTTAATTTTCAATGTTTTAATGTTATTTTTCTATACTATATAATGTATACTATACTATATTCTATACTATATAATAATAATAATAATAATAATATTTTATCATAATATTTTGCTAATTTCCATTTCTTAAAGGCATATTTAAATTCTATTGGTAAAGTTAAAGGCAAAATGACGTTGCATAAAAATTTTTTTTTTGCAAATATTGTTATTATAAAAGAATTTACAAAAAATTTTCTTCAAAATTCGAATAAATTTTATAGCGATTTATGAACACCAAAATTATTTAAAATTGAATTTTTTTAATGTTTAAAACATTATAAATTTCAAAAATTTTTTAGAATTTAGAACTTATTTCTAAGCAATTTGAAAAAAAAAAATTTTTTGTAAAGCAATGCCCAGTAAACTGATTAAACTGATTGATAAGAATTAAGTCAACAGTAACTTTAAATATTTAAAAAGTACAGTTTTAAATGATTTTTGCATTCATAGACTAATATATTTCATTCGAAATTTATAATATTATTTAATTTATAATTTATAAAATTTACACACAAATTTACAATTTTTTTTTTAATGATTTGCAAAAAGAAATTTTTGCAAATTAATATATAATATCATTTTCCCTCTAACTTTCGCTAAAAGCATTCAAATATGCCTTCAGGAAATACAAATGCAAAATGCAAAATGCAAATGCAAAATGTTAAATGTTAATTATTGGGAGAAAAATTTAAATATTGTGAAAATAAGTATACCGATTTTCTTGTGCTTGGATTGTTAATGAACATTTAAGAGAAGGTTGTGGATATATAAATGAGCAGATATTGCAATCTTTTCATATTTATAATTTTTATTTCATTATTTTGACAATATTTTAATATTACTAATAATATAATAGTTATAGACTACATTACAGAGAACGGTTAAGGCTGTAGTCCGTCCCATACGATGTACAAATCCAAATATTTCGGCAGCATTAGCAAAGTGGCGCCTTGAAACTGTGGATTATGCAATCAATCTAGTGCAGGATTCGTTGCCCAGATACTTCTCCAAATTGTGCTTAGTGGCTCTCGTATATTGCAATGACAGAAATATTCAGCGGATTTGCATGGGAATATGCAGCATTAAAACTTTTTTATTTTATCAAATTTTCCATGTAATTTTCTATGTAAATTTTTATCAAATTTTCCACTAATTACACTGTTGTTAGAGCGAGCGATGAATTATAGATTAGAAATTTTCTTTGATACATCGTCTATATTACATGTTTTTTGTCTTCTAAGAGCTCTTATTATTTATAATGAAGTTCGCACTATAAATATCCAACTAGGATTGCGAAATTTGCTTGCCAATATTTAATTGTTAAACCTATACATGTATTTAAATTCAACTACAACAACAAAAGGAAATAATATAGTAATCTTCCTGTGCTTACTGTTAATGAACCTTTAAGCGATGGTTGTGGATCTATAAATGAGCAGAAATTTCTGTCTTTGTTGCTTTCATATTTGCAATTTTTATTCAATTTTTATTTTATTTTATTATTGTAATAATTAATATAATTAATATAATAATTAATATTTTCGTTTCTGTGGAATAAAACCGGTTGATTTTTGGTATTATATGTGGGAATAGAATAGCATGGTGCAAAAATCGCCATCCCTTTGAAATTTCGCTATTTTCATAGAAAATATTACATAGTGCGAAATCATTAACCGCTTACCGAGTCATTTATAGGATATTTATAGAACAAATAACTAAGAAAATGAAAATCCAGCGGTTACACTTTTCCGCTTTTCAATTTTAGAATTATTTAGTTCATCTTGTTCATCTCGCGCGACGAACGAAATATACAGAATAATTGGTTAGTATTCGCTGAAAAATTTGATCATTTTTTTCAAGAGGAGAATAAATTTTATTAAATCATACATCATAAAATAGATTTTTAAAATTAGAATCATTCGTTCCTCAAAAAGTTTGATTATTGTCGATTCAAACTATTTTTCATATCATTTAAACATATATTTTATATTTTTCTAAATATATAATATAAATTTATATCATATTTCTTATTTTTTTTTAAATTTTCGGTTAATTATTAATTTTTTTTTTTGCCTTTGGAACACCACTGCTAAAAAAAAGAAAAATCATGGATGAGTGGAAAGTAATTAAAGAAAAATGAAAGTAGTTGAGCACTTTTTTGATGAGAAATATAGTAAGATAATATGCCTGATTTATTGAAAAATTCTACTAGTTTTTTTAAAATACAATTTTTCTCAAAAAAAAAAAATTTATCTAAATTCTATTCCATTCATATCCATAGAACACAACTCTTCGCTAATTCGCTTTCGCGTAATTTGTGGCAACAATGCGAGTCTTTCAAGTAATTATGGAAGGGAAAGGTCAAGTAATAGTTCTTTATTTTTTTGTCCAACTGGTGGAATGGTGGCTTTGACTAAAGCCAAGCATCGAATCGCTTTGGATTTCACTAACTAGTGGCACTTTGTTTTTCGAAGAGAAATTCAAGAAATTCAAGAGAAAGAGAAATTCCACTCGTGCTAATTCACATTTCTTCTTTTTTCATTCTATAATTTACTACTAATTACTGAAATAAATTTTCTAAAATTTCAAATTTTTTAATTTTTTTTAGTTTTTATAGAAAAATTATTTAGTTTAAAAAGATATGCGCAAAACAGCTATAATTTAAAATAATGAGACTAATGAATCAATAAAAAATATAAAAATTTGTTGATTTTACGGTTTAAAAATTTACAAATGCAACAAATTAGAAAAATGGCTTAAGTGGTGATAAAAAAATCGCGAAAAATTTTTAAGACAACTGAGAAAAGTTATCATTTATTTTTATCTGATAAATGATTGATAGGAAAAATAAAATAAAATCAGCTTCATTTATGACCAATAAATTCGTCGAATTTCTCCAATCTTTCAGTATTAAATAAAATAAAATAATTTCAGTATTAAATTATTTTATTTTATTTCAATATTAAATAAAATAGAATAATTTTATCTTTTTTATATTTCTATTCTTCGCTTCATCATAACAGCACGAATCAACAGTGATTAGCTTTAACTGGCTAAAAGGGTAAAGGGTATTTTCAACTGGCTCGATCCAGTGCCATATCTGAAGTTAAGATAAGACCATTCCAGTATATAAACGTCCTTATTTTCAAATTCTATTCCGAATGTACGAATTATAATTAATTCTCCTTGATGCCATCCGTAGCATGGTCTAGCGAATAGAGCTATTAACATTGATAGGCAATAAATAATAAAAATTCATCATGAAGATAGTCAATCTCATACTAAAAGTACATTACCTTAGTACTTTTTCAATAACCATATAATAACACTAAATATTGGTTCCTAAATTTTTTGGTCTTTTTTTCATTGCATAAAGCCCATGTGGCCGAAAAAAATCTCACCTTTTTCATGAATATTCTTCGTCCATGAATTTTCGTCCTATCTTCGTCCATGAATTTTCTTTTTCTGCATTTCGTTACCTTTTAAAATGCATTGAAACTGTGCTGAAATAGTGATTTTATTAAGAAATCATAAATCTACGTGGAAAAACTTATAGAAAATTAGTTAAACAAATAATTTGAATCGGCAATAATGGAGACTATAAGGTAAGTTCGAGTAAGTTTGTATCGTATAAATCCTCAAGCAGTCGAGTTATTAACACAGTTGAACAGTTGGCGGCTAAAAATAAAAAATCGACTACTCGGTAAATGAAATAAAAATTCAAATTACTAAAAATGGGAAAAAAATACTAAAATTAAAGTGAAATTTTTTTATAAACTTTTATGCAATAAAAAAATTTAACTCATAAATTTTAACTGATAACAATCAAATTATCAAAATTCAAAATCATTAAAATAATAGAATAATAGGATATTCGCAAAAAGTAAGATTGTTCACTACATCAGACTGGTTTATTGTCCACAGAATGAACTCAAATAACCAGGTTTGAATTCTCGTATGATTCAAGCTTAACATTCAATTGATCCAGCCAAAACAGTAATTCTAATGAAAAAGCGAAGAAGTCTAAACCGCACTAAGTTAATGGCCCCACATGCGGTTAATAGTTTCGCACGATTCAAATACACCCTATGATGATAGCAAATTTCAAATGGCAGTTATTTTCTTTTATACCGTGCTTTTTTGAACTCACAAGGTGTTATCACCAAAAACACAACCGGACGTAAGTTATGTAGCCAGCGAAGCGAGCCTTGCAATTTATTTATGGAGCAAGGTATTAGATTCTAAAAATCAGCACTGATTCAGGGATTCAGCACTGATAAATTATCAGCTATCTAGGCAATAGCCTAATTTTAGAATTTTTAAAATTCTAATGAAAAGTAGTTAAAATCTTGATTGGTAAGTCGACATAAAAGCGAATACTTGCAAGCCAAGGCTTATCAATCAAACCTTTCAAAGATCTATGAATATTCTAAAGGCTCTAAAAGAATTTATAAATTTTTTATTTTGTATTTTAAATTTGCCGAGAAAAAATCGAATAAATTTTTTCCGTTTATCTGATAACTAAAGTGAATGAATCGCAAAGTGAAATTCCAATTAAATGAATGGTCCACTGGTCCACTGGTCTATCAAAATATATTTAACCATAAATGAAGTTCTATTCACCATTGATTATGTTTAAACGATTTAATGCACCAGACAAATTTTGCACTTGAGCTTTCATATGATTATAGTACAAGTAGCTCGCCAGTATTATTCGCATTTTTAAAAGACAGGTTTCCTACCAGGATTAGGATTTCAGCAAAAGTACAAGTGGGTCGCCAGCATCATTCGGATTTTTAAAAGATAGATTTCCTACTAGGATTAGAGTTCCAGCATCAGTACTCTGAAATGAAAGCAGCGACTCACTCACCATTGAACCATTCTACCCCGTGAAATTGGATACAAGTCGATGCTTTAAGGCTTTTTATTAGTAAAAAAATTTTCATTTTCCTATATCAAAAATATGCTAATGATCAAAATGGTTATTGCTTCAGTCTTCAGATGAGAGACAAAGTAATGGCCACAGAGATAAATCTATTATTAGAAAATCCGAGTGAAGCTGGCGATCTCTCTGTTCTTCTGTCGCCAAATGATTTTCTAAGAAAAAATTGCCAGGAAAATTGGTGATGCCAGTGGCCAAGTAAATTTAGCAAAGAATGGTGATAAGGGATGCAAATGATAAAGTGGTGTATATTTGAGAAATATGGTAATCCGCTTGAGGTACCAGTGTTTTTTTAAGCCATTCCAGCCCCACTTGAGCTCATCAAAGCCCACTTTCCACCACTTCCGTAAAATTTCCAATGTCGAGCTGCGACCGTAATTATTCGCTATGACTGGTGTATACATTCTAATTGACAGCCTTTCGGCGACTGGTTCGTTGTGAGTTAGAGAACCGATAAATAGTTTGTGGTACTAAGAAATTACTACAAAAAAGCATCATTTTGTTTCGTTGAATCGTCAATAAGGTGATATTTTCAGTATTAGCTGAGGTAGTTAGATCTAGCTTCTGGGTATTAGTGTGACCCTCCCGAACTCCGGAAGTCTTCACTAACCCTGTCTTCGACTTTTGTACTGTTGTTTTCGTTGTTATAGCAGTTTTTGTTTCAGAATGAAATTTAGCTTATTATTTTATTTTTTTATTAAAGCCGTAGGCTTTTCGCAAAGTTGGGAATAAAAATGATGGGAAATTAATTTCGCAAAATGCGATTTTATGCTAAGATTTCACTAAATATATAAGAAAAGTTTGCCAAATTCTCATTTAAAAATTTTCGTCTTTCTGAGTTCCAATCTTTTATCCATCAAACGTAAAAGCATAGGCTTAGATTTACGATTGTTTTTGAGCTGAATTTGAGCTATGTTTGTCAAAATGTTATTATTATTTCATACAATTTTAGGTTCTTTCTTTCGTATATAAATATATATTCTTGCTTATCATTTGATTTTTTCGCTCACCATCTCTGGTTAGATTTCTGGTTAGCTGCACTTAGCTTACACTAATTCAGACTAAGCAAATTTTTCTAGGAAGTCATTCTTCAATAGAAATATTGGTGAGTTGCTTGCACTACGCGAAGATCGTTGAAAGAGAACTTTGTTCGTGGCCTATAATAGAATTTCAATGATTGATAATATTTTTTTAGTCAAAAATGTTATTCATTTCGATATTATCGGTCATATTTTACCGTTGTCCTTTATGTCGGTAACCGAAAAATATTTGACCTAATTTGCATTTTCATTTAAGTCACCGAAATTTAAATTCAAATTTTTAATTTTGAAGAGAAAAGTAAATTTTTTTTCTTTTTTAAATTACGAAATTTTTATATTTCAGGAAGATAGTTTAATTATTTTACCTATTACGAATTTGAAAATTTGATGGCTTCTTCAGAACAGTCAACTAGTTTTGATTCAGTTGGTAAGTTTTCCCTTTTTTTGTAATTTTCAATTACTGACGGATTTCTCTCTCATGATGCGACTTACTGCGATAGATGAAGTCTGAATATTTGCCGTCATCTCATCTATTATCATCTATTATCATCTATTATTACTTATCTTTTTCCACAAGCGATTCTTTAGCGAGGCTATCAATGAAATCAGTGTAGCTAAACCATAAATGAATTTGAATTAGAATATATAAAGAATAATTAAAATTAAATGATTAAAATTTTTCAAAAAAATTCAGTTATCCAAAATTTTGTTTTTTGTTTTTATTTTAACACTTTTACACTTTTTACCTTTTTTTAGATACCAGTTTCAATAAATTTTTAAGAAAATATATTAAATTTTATTTCATTAAATAATTTATTGATGATTTAAAGTAACATTGATTTTTATTTGATAAACATTGATAAATAAATTAAAATGATAAGTGAACTAGTAAAAAGAGTCTGACAGAGAGAGAAAATTTTGGTCATTTTTATTTCTTTCAGAAATTGATTACTTTTCTTTGTTTCAATAAAGAGACTATAAATTAATATATTTCAATGCCTAATTTAAATTTACCGATTTATTTCCTTTTGTTATTTCTTTTCAAAAGAAAAATTTTCAAGATGAAATGAAATGTTAATTTTTTTATAAATTTATTAGTATTGCTATTTTGCAGTTTTTAAGTGAATTCATATTTATTTTCTTTTATATGGAAATATGCCAGATGGTTTAGATTAAACGAACTAAAATGGCAAGTAATATTTATAAAAACGGGTTAATAAATTTTCCTTTTTCTCTTTTCCCCCCTCCTTTTTGATTAGTAACATTTTTCGTTAACTTACTAACCAGTTAATTTTTTTATTTTAAAGAATTAAAAGAAAATGATGAATCGAACGAAGCAAATGAAGAATTTGAAGAATTCATGTTAAAAATACGATGTATGGATGAATCTGAAAGGTCACGCACACTATTATCAATCTCTTTTCATATTAGTTTTAATGAAAAAATTATAATAAATTATCAGAAACTTTACCGAAAAATTTTAAATATATTTTTTAATTTCATTATTTCGAAATTACTTTTTAAAAATAATTTTTTAATTTTAATTTCAATTTTTTTTTTTTTTTGCAGAAATACAGCTTTGGCAAATGTTTTGAAGGTTATAAAAATTTTGGATCCGATACGTGAAAGAGTTCGAATTCAACTTATTTTTCGCATCATCGAATCAGAATTTTTAGCAAATTATGGTCGAGTTATTTTGTCCCTTTCACAATTGTTAGAAGTAGAAAAAGCAATGCTGGTTTCCTTTGTTGATATTTTTTCTGTTATAAGAAATCTATCCGATGTAGTTTTTTTATTTTTTTTATTAATCCTTAATTTTTATTAATCCTCTTTTTGTTTCTAGATTTGACATTTCGATGTACATTTTTGGAGCAAATTCCATTTTTAATTGTGGAAGCCGATCGAATCGATTACGATATTTTTAATGAAGTTTGTGATATTTTCATGAATCTTCTATTTATTTCGCTCGATTCAATGGATAAAAATAATTACGCAGATAATGTTAGTAGTTTATTTTTGATTTGATTTTATTGAAAAATGGTGATTGAAGGTTTTGATGTATGACGTAACTATTTACCAAAACTCATCGCATTATTCGTTAACAGTGAGAGAAATCATAAAAATTGAGAAGAAAAACAAATATCGTTCTCAGAGAATTTTTCTCTCTCTCGTAAGGAATGGATCTGAGAGATTTTTTCCTACTGTAAATTTTTTATTCATTTATGAAAAGCGAGAAATATTTCAACTGGGAAGAGATTCTATATGTAAGCTAAATAGAGAAATATGTAAAAAATTAATTTACCCTTCGTCTTTATGTCGAGAAGCACATGTGCTGCATATGTCTTCGATCCCTATTATTATTATCGTCTTTTTAATATTCACCATTTCTGCTTTGATTGGCTCCAGTGATTGCTGAGATGAATCAGTTACTTGAAGTGCAGTTGTGTCTCATCTCATCACTTTTTTAAGATTATAATAGATTCCCATCGAAGCCAATGAAAATATAAGTAAAAATTTTATTATAAGAAAATGAGGATAGGATAGGCGAAGGGAAACGAGCTTTTTGCTGGTTTGCTAGAAAGAAGTGTTTTTTTTTTTAAAATTATTTGTTTATCTTGTGAAAACGATTTTTTTTGCAATGTTTGCCTTCATTATTAAAGAAAGGGAGTTGTTGGAAAAGGACAAGTTCAGTCCTTTTTTTTTGAAAAATTTTACAAGTCGGTTTAATACACGTTTTTAAAAAATATAATTGTGACAAAATGTGCAAAAAAGGTATATTTTTAATATTGGGATTTAATATATTTTTGAAACGAGTTTTTTTCTTTCTTCTTTTATTAAAAAATTTTTAAAAAGTTAAATTTATATTTTTATATTTTTATGCGAAAAAGAAAATAAATTTTTCGCAAAAGCCAATAAAGTTTTTGTTTCGGGAGAAAAAAATTATTTTTCAAGGTTATTGTATTTTTCTAAAATGAAAATTCTTTCTTGTTTTCCGACAATGTTATTTTTTCTCGAGAAAAAAACTTGACCAGATAAGGTTCATTTAATTGATGTTTATTTTATATATTTGTATGTACAAGTGAAAATTTATTTTTTATCTAATTTATTTAAATTTACAGATTTCGTTGCAGATTTGATTAAATTAAATTATCACTAAGAATTAATCATTATTTGTTTATCATTTTTCTTTTATCATTAGTTATGATTTTATTCATAGATCAAATTATTTGTACCATTTTTAGTCATAAATTTCATAAATTTTATCATTTATTGATACTATTCACTTATCACCGAAATTTTCATTCCGAATTTTGGTAATGTTTTCTTTAATATCATATCATATCATATCACTGCTTTCTTATATGTTAAAGGCTTTTTTAAATAAATATTTAATCTCATATAGTTAAATTTAAAATTGTTAAATATTTAAAAGATAAGTTTTTTTAGATTTAAAATATATGACCATTTTTTTATTTTGCAAGCATCGATGACCGTTTTTCCTTTCTTTCTTTCTATGCGTCCATCTGCCATCCTTACATTTATGCCATCCGTATTTCTTTAGGATTTAGCGTAATGCAATAAATTTGAGAAAAAAAAGGAGAAAAATTGTCCAAATTATGATTATTCTTTCGATTGAAGCGATTGAGCGAATCGATTTCTAGTTTTTCAACTAAATTATTGACCTTGAAATTGTAATAATATTCAGGTTTATTGTTATACAAAGAAGAAATCATGGCGACAATGACCTTGCTTGCAAATAATAATTTCTCCTATCTTCTCAGCCCACCCCCTTTTCCTCTTTTCCTCTTATTTTCGAAAAAAATATCCCCATTTCGCATATCATTTCCATTTCAATAGTTTATTTTACTAATAATCTTATTTTTAAAAATTATCAAGTTTTAATTAAAATTCTAATTGATTTAATCGAAAGTTATTTTTGAAAAATTCTAAAAAATAGAAGACAAGTTTTAAATCGATTAATACTTAATCAAATTTCAAATATTTTTAATGTATGGTGGAGGAGAAAGGAAAAGGAAAAAGTTTTGTCGAAAAAATTATCATTCCTGCTCTGCGAGCGATTTTTAGTAGTTAAGACGCTCGTACAGCTGCGGAAATTTTGCTAAGGGAAAAAAGCGCGGCCGCGGCCATTTTCTATAAGTATAAGTTATGGCACAAAGTGATTGGGGCAATTATAAACGCAAGAGTTATGGCACAAAAGTGACTGGGGCAATTATAAACGCAAGTTGAGGCTGGGACAAATAGGAGGTAATGTCGTTAATAATTTTATAATTACTTATTGCAGGTGAGTAAAACGGCATTTAATGTCATTGGAAAACTTGTCGAGCAACGCATTATTCCTGCAGGTAATCAATTTCAATTTTTATTATTTATTTCAATTTTTACATCCTTTTTTGATAAATTTTAAATTAAAAATTATTTGCAAATTTGTATTCCTTTAATTTTTCCTTTTCCATCAATCCTATTAATTTTCGAAATAATTTTTCGTCTTCCAATCTGTCTTCTTTCTTCTCGTCCTCCTCTTCCTCCTCCTCCTCCTGCACCACTTTCACAGTTGAAACGGTCCTTCTTTTCACTTCAGTGCTTGAACAATCATCATTTTTCGATAATCGGAGTAATTGTCCTCTCCTGAACTGGTTATTCTCTCTTAAAAATTGATTTAATCTATTAAATTCTTTACAACTTTGAAGATTGATTTTTTGGTGATCTTTGGTTTGTTTAGGTGTTCCAGCTGGTTTTCTTCTTTTTGAATCTTCGACTCTTTGAATGGTACTTCTTCATTGAAAGTCCTCAATTAACCTTTAACCCTTTTTCTAGCAGTTTAATTACTCGCGCGCAGCGTTTTCCGATTTCTCCACCTTCCAAGTCACCATGAAAGCCATGTACTTAATTCTCCACACACGAGTTCTGTGGTGACCTTCAACCCTGCTAATGGTTCCCGCCACTCGTTTAATTTGGAATGGTGCAATGAATGGCGTCTTCCATTATTATTGTCCTTTCTTGCACTAATCTTTCTCTCTTTGTCTTTCTTTGTCGTGTATCAAGAAAAGAAATTCCTAGAAGAGAATTAGAAATAAAAACTGGCGCGAAATAGCACCACGAGTGAGTGATACAAGGATTATGCGACATTGCGATAAACCACTTAAGAATGAGGTAGTAATAGAGAACAAAGGAATATTGAGGGATAGTTGTGGGAGGGGATGCTAGACGAGGAAAGGTCGTTTTGAATGCACATGGTATCTGCTTGAAGCAAAGAAATAGAGGAATACGAAAATATCACGAGCCAGAGAAATCAATAAATCAATAATGTGAAGTGTGCGAGTTTTTCTTTCATTTTCTATATTCTAACAAACAGGGCAGCAAATGACGAAATTTTGTGGTGTAAGTGGTGCCGTTGTTGGTGCCTTGCGGATTGGAACTTTCCGAGTGCGAACGCCGCTATTGTCATTTTTCTTCATCTCTATTGGCTTCATTTGTTTGTCATTCTTTGTATTGATTTTTATGGGCTTTTTCTCGTTTTCTTGTTGCTTTTTTCGTGATTTTGAAAATTTTCGCTTTATTTCTTACCCCAAGGTCAAAGGTTAAAATCTGTTCAGATTAATTTTGATAATGATTTTTCAAATCTAAGGTTTTATATTTTGCCTTTAATGATTCATTATCTTTAATGGATTCGCATTAGTTTTTCTTTAATTGACTGCATAAAATATCAGCCTTTTTTTCAGAGTATTTACAAGATTTAATTTGTCGAAAATTATTATTTGAATATTTATCATCCAGTGATATTGGAGATGATAAGATTACTGATAAGGAGGAATTAAAAGAGATTGAGAAGAAGCTTATCGTTGATGATATTTTGCGGCTTAATTCAATTTTGGTAAGATTTTCATCGTTTTTCTGCGTATTTGTTTATTTTGTTTAGATTTTAGTTCTTCGCTTTTCCCACCATTTTTCTTTTCTTCTTTTCTTCTTTTTTTTCTGCATTTCTCGTATATTCGTTGAAAATCGGCGAACGATTTCGATTATTATTTTAATTCGTTAATTGCTTGTTTATTTCGTCTATATTTTAGCATTTTTAACGCATCTTTTTACGATTAATTTTGTTGCAATACATCTTTATTTGTTATCTCTATTTTTGCTATAATAATGATTATAATAATTGGCAATAATGATAATAATTGTAGCATAATAATAATAATTATAATAATAATAGTATTAAGATTAATAATAACCGTAAGATTCTAACATTATGTAAATTATAAATTGCTAAGAAACTGATGTGGGATTTAATTATGTTAAGACGGGAATTATGTTAATATTTGGTATTTGAATTATGTTGAACTTCATGTTGAATGAAGTTTTAATGTGTTTATAGCAAGTGCTAAATTAAAGTTGAAGTTTTATGTTGATAAAGTAATTGAACATGACGAATTATAATATTTTGGCGAAATATCGTTCTATTCCATTAATAGGATTATTTAATCTTTTTGTTTTAGTGAAGAACGAAATTTTGAGAGATTTTTTTGATAGAACCACAGTTCAAAAAGCAAACTTATGGGAATAAGGGCAGTTCACATATTAATTTATGTATGATGATGATCGATGAATGAATATGGCTAAAAATAAAAAAAAAATTTTTTTTTATTTGGTATTTGTTATATTTGTTAATATTTCTATTTGCACATTTTTTGTTTAATTTGTCTATTTTTTATTTTTGCACTTGTTTTGAAACTGTCTTTTTTTATTTATTTCTTATATTTGTTTGTAAAAAAGCGAAAGTATGGGTAAAATGCTGAATTGTTTCGACTGATAAAAGCAAAAAGCATAGATTTGAAAAATAATGAAGAGTCTCTAAAGTAATTCTTCAAGTAATTCTTTGATAAAACGATCTTAGCGTAACCAGTAGAGTGTGCCTAATGAGAAATAGTGGGAGTTATTATTAGGAAATGTGAAAAGTATGAAAATCGAATGAAGTAAGCAGATGAAGAGTTGAAAGACATGGGTAGTGAGACGTTAAATTTAAAAATTCGTATCACTATTCTGTTTTTCACCTTTTTGTTTTTGCTGCTTTTGTTTCGCTCATAAAATTCCTCAAGCATAAAGTAAATGTATGAGTTCTTTATTTCAGGAGCCCACTTTTTTAAATTTTAGATTTTATTTTCAAATTTTATAATTTCTAAACAAAAGAAGGAGAAAACAACACTTTTTTTGGCCACTTTTTTTGGCTGATGTCCGTTATTTTCTGCTTTTTTTTGGTTCATAAGAGCCCGATAGGTTTTTTATTTTATTGTTTCGCATGCCAGTATATGAATAATGGTTTTTTTCGTCGTATAGTATTTTTTTATTCCTCTTGCTTCTCTCCTTATTTTGCCGTTTATTTAATATTGATTAATTTATTTCTTCTTTTCTTATTCCTTTTTTTCCTTTTTCCTCCTTCTTTTGACACGTTTTGTTGCGATGCTTCAAAAAAAATTTTTTTTTAAATTTCTTCAAAATTTATTATTTGAAAAATTTGACAAAAAAGAAAACTTATAAGCAAGGGACAAATGGATGCTGAAGAGAATGGAATTTTATAGAAGAGAACAGCTGTTACCCTTTTTTCCAGTCCATTTTCTTCCCTTCTTTTCTTGTCAGTGAACTTTCTTTCTTTCTTCCTTACTAATCATTCTCCTCACTCGATCTTATAAATTTACTTATAAAAATTCTTTTATTTAAATAGTTGGGCGTTTTGGATGTTGTTAAATTTTTTTCATTTCTTCTTGTAATTTCTTTTTTCTTCATTTAAGTGATTAAGTAGGAATAATAAATTTTAACTATTTTTTCCTCATTTTATTATGATCAACTGTTTTTTAAAAAAAACTATTGTTCGAGTAATCAGTATTTTGCAGCTCGTCAAAGTGGTGGTGATTTGTTGTTGATTGAAATTCATATCACAGCCAGCTTTGATGTGCTGTATTTGCTGTCATCCACATACGTACATATATTTATATATCCTTTTTATAAAACTATTATATGGATTGTTTATTAAATGTGATTTTATTTTTATCTTTATTCAAGTTCATCCAAGTAAAAATTAGCAGTCGCGATTAGAGACAATTTTATCGCAAAAGAAAAGCATTTTTTTGATTGATTAGCAAAAAAAAAATTCGGTTGTATTGAAATTTTAAATATTTTATTGCGTATAATTTTCAGTTAATAAGTAAAATAATTGAATATCAAGGTGATGAATTATCGAAAAGGTGGATTTCGGAGAGTTTCCTTCCACCCTATGTTCAACTACTACATAATAAAACCATTCGAATAAAGAAGGTCTGTTTCATTCTTTTCATTTGTTTATGAGAGTGAAACTGGAAAAAAAAAGTTGAAAAATTAGAGAATATGGAAAGATATGAAGTACCACATTCAATAGAATAGAAGAGTACAAATATAAAATTCTTAAAATTCTTTTTCTCTTTAATCTTTGTTTTTTTTTTAAATTACGGAAATAGGTCATTTTTTTTCTTACATTAAATTGCAGTCATTATTTCGGTCAAAAATGGTTTTGTACTTTCCCATCGTAAAAGCGTAATCGGGCAACAGCTGTACATTTTTCGCTTTATGCTCAATTTTTCAAAAATTTTTCTTCATTTCTCTTCACTCGCTTTCCACCTTTTTTGTGTTACGATAAAATGTCATACACCACTCGTCATTCATTTAACAACATTAAATTTTTTTTTTGATTTGCAAGACAAAGAGTAATTAATTAAGCAAACAGTTTCATTTATTATTAAATTTAGGAACTCATACTATTACTACCGAAAATATCAGCATTACTTGGGCAGAAATTCACCGAAGAGGTTGGTTTTTTTTGGAAAATTTCATATTTTTTTAATGGTTGGCATGGAAATATGGCAGCAATTTGTGTATTTTGGAATAAGCGGAAATAATTTTTTGAGGGTTATGAGAATCTTTAATCTGAGCAAACAAAGGCATTCGATGCTCGGTAAAATTTCGCCATTGAAAGCGATTTTATTCATTGATGGAAATAATTCATTATTTCTTTCTTTCATCTTGTTGAATTTTAATTATGGCATTTTTTTGTAACGGTTATATCGCTTTGTTATATATATATATATATGTTTGGAATTTTTTTTCAGTTTTCTGTGCCATACTTACTGACATTGGCTATAGATGATCGTTGTTGGTCGAATCGTGGGTCATGCTGCGAAATTATTCCAGAAATATCCAGACTTTGTACTGCAGAAACAAGGGAACTCAGACTTGCACCACTTTTCATCACATTGCTATATGATGATGCTCGATGGGTGAAAATATTGAAAATGCATTTATTCTTTCAATTTCTAATTTTTATTAGAGGAAAGTTCATATTGTTTTTCTATTGTTTTCCCATTTTTTAGGTGGTTCGAGCAGCATTCGAAAATTTAGGGCCTTTTATTGCCACATTTGCTGATACAGGTCAGATTTGCTCAACACGAAGTCCCGCGTTTGATGGTACATTTTAATCGTTATTTTCAATAAAAATTTATTTCTAACTTATTGTTGAAATAATAAATAAGATCAGATTATCTTGTTTTTGTTTTCAGCTGAAAATAATCATGTTGAAGGCAGTGATATTTTAAAAGAAGATTTCATTGATAATATTGATTTTACTCATTTACTGGTTGGATTTATTCCACTTTATCTGCCACGTCGCGGGAGAAAAACAGAATCTTATGCATCCACTGAAATGTAAGTGATTAGATGGTTAGCACTCACCATTTCTGTTTAGCTTAGCCGTGGACTGTTGACATGAAATTTTTCCAAGGAGAAACTTCATAACGGCTAAGCAAAGTTCATTGACTAAGCCAGTACTTTTTAAGAACAGATTTTATGCAGTGAGGGAAACAAAAAGCCCGAGCCTGATAATAATCTTACGCACCAAGCTTTCATACTTTCATTCCCTTGAGAAATTGTAAAATCGTAAAATTTTCTTTTTCATTTTCTGATCTGCGCAAGAAAATTTTTTTTGCTTAATTTTTGCAGAAAAGAATTTTATACTCATGCTTGCTAATTATTTTTAGTCTTGCAAAATATTTATGCAAAATATTTTATCAAAATATTTTAGAATTGTTAACGAATTAACTAGCTTATTAAACAAATGGAATGCAAATCAGTGGCGAAAAAATTCGGAAAAAGCCGTCGCTTTGTTAGAAACGTTAGTTTTTTCAGATATTTTCAAATAATGTTGAAAGAAGAATTTTGATAATTATCTCAGAAAAATTTGCCAACAAATTATATTTTTTTTCATTTTGATTATTGTGATCTAAAACAATTTAAGATTGTAAATTTTTATATCTTCCTTTTTTTTGTAGGAAGATGTTTCATGAAAGTGCGGCCGCTGTTTGCACAACACATACCGATCTTTCGAAGTTATTTGTTGAAGAAGATGTTGATGGATTTCAATTTATGTTTGAAGAAGAAGTAAACGATGAAGAAAAGACCACAGCATCGAACGAGTTGAAAGAAGGAGTAAAACATGTTATTATTCAATAATCTTAAAATTGAAAATTAATTACAATTAATTACTATAAATTTTTATTATTAAGTAGACTATTTACAATAGACTGTTTTTTTAAGGATGAAATGTCTGGTTACAGTGAATATTCATATTGGAAAACAGATTTCGTTGATATAGATGTAAATTATTATGGTCGGAAGAATTCAGGGACAAATTCGTTTTCATCTGTTTTTCGTTTTTTGGATTCATTTTATCCTAATTTGAAAAATAATGGCATTAAAGTAAATTTATCTTATTTTAAAACTTCGAATTTAAATTATTTAGTAGATAGCATAAAATAATTAATTTAAATTTATTAAATTAGTATTTTTGCAGTTTTCTGACATGTGGTTTAATTTAATATTTTTAGATAGAACTTGGGGAAATGGATTATCCACACTCGCGGGGCAAAACCGATTTTGAGGAAGGTAGCGCTCTTTTTTTGGAAAACAGAAGCGTCCTAAAATGTGGGGAAACTTTTTTTGATTCAGAGGTTTTTTTTTATATCAAAATATGAAATATGAAATTTTAGCATTGGATTAGCTATTATTTTTGTCTAATTTCAGTTGAATATTCCCAAGGAATTAATCGAAAGTTATGTTAAAATTGCTTCATCGTGCAGTTCTATTGATATAAGTTATCTTTGTGCACACAATTTTCCGGCGATCGCGTATACAATTGGAAGGGAGAACTGGCCACATATTAAAGAGGCTTACATACATTTGTCAACTGATGTTCAGGTTAATTAAATGAAATTAAATGAAATTTTTATATTTTTATGCATTTTAGGAATAAATGACCTCTGAAAAATTTAGTGTCGTGTTCGACTATCGTTAGCGTCATCAATCCATGAAGTAGCTGCAATAATCGGTGAAGAAAATTCAGCGAAATATCTCGTTCCCGCCTTTGAGATGTTTATGAAAGATATCGAAGATGTCAGATTGGTTTTGTTGAACCATTTATATGATTTTTTCAAGGTATGCCTTTTTCTTTCATTAAAACTGGATTTGCTGGAAAATTTATGGCTTAAATTCATTTTAATTTTTTTATAAATTTCAGTTATTGCCTAGTGGAACTCGTAGCAATTTATTAACAACACTTGCTACATTTCTACATTCTACTACTGGAAATGATATCAACTGGCGATTTAGACATGAATATGCGAGGTCTTTGTAGTTTTTTTGCTATTATGTCAGGAAATAATATATCTCATTTTTTTGCTTTACTTTATTATAGATTTTTTATTTAGTCAGTGTATCCTTCTGTGCGATCTCTACGATGTATATGATCTTAATAAATACTTATCTGGCATTGCGTTAACATTGGCAAATGGTAAATTTATCGTAATATATTTAATATTTCCCTATCATTTTTGTACGATTCATTGTTTAACTGTAAGTGGAATTATAGATAAGGTGGCGGATGTACGAAAGATGGGCACAATTTTGTTGGCTAGTATATTGGGTAAATTTGTTCAAGAAGAGTGGTGTTTGGATAGCTCGTCAGTATCAACTGATGAATCGCCAATTCCAATTACTGAATCATTTGTTAACGATATTATCAAAGCATTTGCTCGATCGATGAGTTGGCAACGAAGACAAACGTAAACATTCTTTTCTCCTCATCACAACAACAACTATTAATCATTTCACAGCAGTGATTCAGCTTCGGATTCCAAATGTCAATTTGCCATAATAGGATGTTTTTAAATTTTCTGGTTTCTCTAAATTTCCGTCACAGATGTAAATAATTAGAGCTGTGCGAGAAATTATAATTTTGTATGATCACTTTGCCGTTATTTCAGTTTCGCTCTGTTTTGTCAAAAATGCTTGGATGATGGCAGATTAAATTACGACCAATTTTCATCGCTTTTACTCGACGATTTAGTTCAGCTGATGCATGATCGTAAATTTTTTGAATATATTTGAACAAAATTCTCCATTAAAGTGCGAAATATTTTTTAAAATTTTTTTAATTTTTATTATTTTATTTTACTTATATTCCTTTCCTCTTCCTATCGAAATTGGCGTAACCTGCTTATAGCCAGCACAATAGGAAAGAAGAAAATTATTTAATGGCACCCACTTATTTTTATGCTTGATTTTTAGCTGTTGTCAATGTTCGAATTGCTTTTGCTCGGGCACTTGCTGGAACGCGTGGTGGTCGTGCTTTCCATGGAAGTCGCGATTCAACTTTAGTTAGAAAGTGTCTTGAAACGTTAACATCAGATATCGACGCAGATTGTCGTTACGTTGCTCGGATTTCTCTGGGTATTGGTGATGGTGAAACTATCATTGACGTTGGTTTTCAATTTTTTATTTATATTGCGATATCTTTTCATTGTTCAATGCCAAAATATAATCTAGCAGTAAATTTTCTATTTTCTTCAATTTTTTTTTCATTTTTCTATAATAGTTGGGTGAGATTTAGGTTAAAAATCGCGGTGAACGAATACGACAAAGGGAAAATTCCATTTTTGGGATTGAAAAAGTTGACAAAGAAGTTTCCACTATTTGAAATGAGCATTTTAACTGCAGAATTCACTTCACGGATTGGATCTCCTTTTTATATCGTGAATTTTATATTATATTTCAGGAAGATATTGTTCACTTAGATCTCTTGTCCTGCTTTTAAGTGACGATATACTCTATTCTCGTCACTTACAATTCTGTGAATCGTTAAAAGTCCAGTCTTAATCAGTGAGGTTCTTAACATACTCTAAAGTTTTGTTTAGCAACTGTACCTCTTTTTATTTGTCTTTCATTATATTATTTTATGCAGTTTATAGCAATAAGCTATGATTTGTGCATTTAATTTTATCTGGAGGAATAAAGATGCGGTGGTCTGTTTTTGCTTGCGAAAAAAAAATTTTTCGGGATTAAGCTTTATTAAAGCTTTTATAAAGTTTATAAATTGAATTTTATAACAAAAATTGCATTTACAATCAACTGAAGATAAAAGTGGAGGAATAAGGCATCTGTCGATTTCATTTGATCGCGCACTTATCACTGTCTAACGTATCTGAAATTTCAACTATATGAGTGTATAATGAATAGTTTAAGGTGTGTGTGAAGATGTTTGCGTATGGGGAAGATGGGAGAGGATCTCTTTCACTGTTAGAAATGATGTTTAAGGACTTGACATTTGACATAATTGACATTTTGTTGAAGGCACTGATTTACTTCCTTATGGTTTTTGCGGTAAAAAAAAAAAAATCTATAGAAAGGTTGGGAAATTGCCCACAAACTATGAAGTAGTTGAACAATGGAACAATGGAAATATGAAAATATTATATACGGCCAAATATATATGAATCACTTGGCTGTCCAATCGATTCTTCCAGTTGAAGCTTTTGATTGTTGATTATTAGCCAAATGTTTTGAACCGAACGATGGAACATAACCTTTAAAAAAAAGTTTAATTCGTAAAAATACTGGAAAAACGATGAAAGAGTTTAACAGAGAATAGAGAGAATCAAATAGCATTGGTTAAAATAAAATAAAATACGAAAGGAGAAAATTGAATTTATGAAGTGGTAGCTTTTTGAGTATTCACTCTTTCTTATTTGAGGATGCGAATGCTGGAAAATTACTCCCATCTGATTAGAAAACGTGTCTATGAAAAGCAACCCGACGAGTGTCGTCGGCGAACCGTTGATCATTAAGAAGAGACTCGTTAGATTCAATCAATGAAATGGTACTTGCTAAAGGACTAATTTTAAACACCAACCATAAGCATATTCGAAACGTGCTTGAACAGCTGATCGATAGACATTGCATGAAGGTTTTCCGGTCGAATTATTCGTTGGAATCGTATTTTCTTGATTTGTCATACCTGTAATTTTGCATTTGATTTTTAACATTCCTTTAGTTTCAATAAATATATTGGTTAACACAAATAGTTTGGTACTATGTTTAGGCTAAAAGAAATTGTTACATTGTACCTGGTACATAACGAGATTTAGCGAGGTAAATTTCCTTTACAGCTGGCTTATTCTTTGTGGCGTTAATTGTTCGACTATTCTTGTCAAGTAATATATCTCTTTTCCTATTTTCTTCAAGCAATAACCTTAAAATTTTAGAAGTTTATATAAATTTTATATTTTATTTTTTATATTTTTCTACAAAAAACTTAAAATGGACCACTGCTTAGCCAATTAATCTTTCTTTCTTAGCACATTTATTAGAATACAAAAATGCTAATCCGAATCTAAGCTGAGTTTATAATTTCAATTATAATGAAGTACCAAATATAATAGTTTAAGGTATTTGAATAAAAAGTTGACTAGATCATTTCATTCAAAAAAAAAAGCCTACTTGTCTAAAGGCAAATTTCGATTAACATTTCTTTCGTTAATAATACTTGCTGCTGGCATATTTTCGCTTGGCCCATCTTGTAGCTTTATTTTAACAGCCATTAATCTTGAATCAGAAAGAGTTGAGCCAGCACTGGTTTTACGACTCGATGTGCTTGGCTGACTTATTGTTGCTGCGCAAAGCTTTTGGCCGATTAAAAAGTATTTGTATCTGAGACACTAAATTTCTCAGCTGTAAAAAACTATAAACTTCTTTCTTGAATCTTCTTTCCGCTTTTTCTTTCGGTGGTTTCTTATTTTTATTTTCCTCTTTGAATTTTGTAACTCAGTGAAATCGTGAAGTACCATCGGTGTATATTTAGGCTAACGTTAGAGTATTAATAGAATTATGTATAATTTTTTGGTTCATCTAAGAAATTTATTTGACGGTGAACTAATTTTGATTGTGATATTTATAAATCTATTAATTAACTATTAGAATGGCTCATTGGATTGGATACGATTTTAGGGCTCCACGAACTGTTTTTCGAAAAATTTGATACCGCTTTTCAACTCACCTATATTTCCTTAATTAAGTGATTCTTTAACAAAAGTTTGGTTGACAATCTTTATCAATAAATTGACAAGTCAATGGAGCGTGTTTAATCAAAAATGATGAACGTTTTTATGAATGAAAAAAAAAAACTGACATTAACTGCTGAAGGCCTTTTTTCAGGATTCCACTGCATCATATCAATCATTAATTTCAAACCATTCTCACTAATATTACTGATAATCGTTGAAAGTGGTGTTGGAACGGCGTGATGAAATTTAAAATTCATTGATGCGGCTAATTGATAACCTTCTGGCCAATCTGCCTTCAATAATAAAAAAAATATTATTAGATTTAGGAAGGAAAAAAAAACCTGATTCATTGCTTAGGAATGGTTTTTTATTGTTCCTATGTATCCTTTTTTTTTTAGAATTTTACCTATCTGACGCCAAAATTCTATAACGCAAAAATGCAAAAAATGCAAATATATAAAAAATATAATTTGAATAATGCAAAATCATTCTAATAAAGAAATGAATTAGGGATGGCACAAATGGATTGTTTATTGCTCTTATTTCAGATTGCATGCTTGGATTCTCCTTCCGAAAAGAGTAACTCTTTCGGATAGCGCTGATTAGCCATTTGTACTTGCATCGCGATTGAGCGACGATTGATGTGCTCGTAGCAAAAAATTTATCCGATCCCGATATGCTAGTGGAGTGGAAAAAGTTCAACCAGAAATAATATTTTATGGATAATTGAAAATATTTAAAAAGGAATCGTGATAATAGAAAAAAAAAACGTATTTATTCCGCTTAATCGAATCGAACGATTTTGTGAATCTGATGAACGATGAATTTTTATTCAGTGAAACGTAAAAATTAGTGGAAACGAGCCTTATTCGGTGTTCCCATTAGAGTGATTATTTTGAAAAGTTGATCAAGTTCGGAGGTTCCAGGAAATAACGGTCTAAGCATATATAGCTCAGCCATAATACAACCGATAGCCCATATATCAATTGGTGAATTATAGGATGTTGATCGTAATAAAATTTCTGGCGCTCGATACCTTAAAAAAATGCTACTCAATGATTATCGAGTTGGTGAAGAGGTATCGACTAATTCTTACCATTCTCTAGTTAACCATAATTTTAAATTTCTGGTTTAATCGAAAACCTTGCAAAATTCTTATCACTAACAATCAGTCAGTAAGACCAGCGAAATCAGAAATAGTGAGCGCTATTTAGAATCTGCTAATTAATTAATTAATTAAACTTTATTAAATATTTATCATCATAACAAGAAAGGAAATAATGCAGCTTGCATAAACGAAGATCGAAAAACAACATCTTATAACTCCGCATTCACCATTTCTGGTTTGGCTAGAAGATTAGACGAAATGGTTATGGTCAGTTAGCTGGATTTATCCTATCAGGATTCCAGTTTCAATACACATAAAATTTTCAAGGAGGAGGAATCGATTCCATAATGCTTGAATCTCAGTCAAAGTAAAGGGAACTAAGTGAACCATTTTGATGTGATTTTGACAATTTTAACTAAATTCTTTTCCATTTTTCTTCAAGAATGGAACACAGTCTCGTATAAAATTCATAATAAAAATTATTTATAATTATTCATTATTTTTTAATAATAATAATAATTATTTATAATTATTATTTGAAATTATTTATAATTATTATAATTATAATTTTTTTTATATGCCCCAATAATTTAGTCGTTTCCACTAAAATTTACTCAAAATTGCATGAAGGAAAAGATTTATAATATTTATTAATATTTATTAAAAATATTAATATTAATATTTATTAAAAATCTTTAAAAATGAACCATCGTTACGCACCATCTTGTCGAAACGTAATCCGTAAATGGTGGCCTTGAACGAATTTCTCGCGCCAATCCAAAATCAGCAATTTTTACTAATTCCGTTCCGTTGCACATTATATTTTCCGGCTTCATATCGCGATGAAAAAAGCCTAAATTATGAAAATTTTCCCAATTTTATATGTTTGCTAACGGATTTTGAAAGAAAATTTTATTTTATAAATTATTAATTTAATTTATTCATAAATACGAGGTAAAAAATAGACGAGTGGTTGTTGCTTAAATTATTGTTTCATCATAATTTGCCTCTGGCAAGAGCAAATTTGTTGTTAAGAAAATTCGATAAGACTGATCTATCAGCGTACTTTTATATGCGAAAGGGCTTCTTGTCCAAAATGTGTAATAGCCAGAAGAAGGTGCTTAGCCAGGAATTATGACCACCAACTAATCTCAATGATAATTATTCATTTAATTATAATTTATGCTTGAATAATCCTGTGTAATATTTAATGATTGGGCAATAGAATGGCTCAGTGATTTGTTGCTCAATTGGGAAAGCCGAGGTTGAAGTTCGATTTCGATTCCCCGCAAGAGTAAACCTGTATAAAAATCCGGATAATGCTGATTGATATATATTTCTATTGCCAAGGGATTCCCTAGCGCATTGCGACGAGCCAGTGGAGTGAGTTTAACCAGTAATGGTGAGAAGTCTTTGAAAAAAAAAACCTGTTGATTCAGCAAGGAATTAAATAATATTTGTAATGCATAAGAATTATTTCCGGATGAACAAAAAAAAAATTTTCAAAACAAAAAGGTATAATAACCATACGCACTTGACAAATATCACTGGCGCAATAAAGGAAGGTGTCTTTTTTTTCTAAGAGCCTTTCACCATTTCCGCTTAGGTTCGTTCAGCTGGCTTTTCGTGCCAGGAGATTTCTGTTAGGGCGCAACTGGGTCACCAGCACTCATATTTTTTTAAAGTAATTTAAATCCGGTTTTTCTGGTTTACTCCTGCTGAGAGTAGAAGAATAAACAGCAATAGCGCCCCGAAACGAAAGCAACAACCCACTGAGCCATTTTACTCCTTAAATTCAACATGCATGTATGTATAAAAATAAGTCATGCATGCATGCACATGCATTAAACGAACCATTTTTATGCATGTAAGCCAATCCTTGAAGGATTTGATAGATTATATTACGTATAACGTGTTCTGGAAAATGTCGATCCCTTAAACACTTTAAGCATTTAATAGTTGAAGCCGTTGCTCCTATCATTATAAAGAAGAGGAAATAAAGTAAACCTCGAAAATCCCCGAACATCAGAATGTCTAAACCAGGTCAATTCAATAAATATTATTTTTTAGGTATATTTTAATAATTTATTTTGAGATAAAATAGATTTTTTTCGAAAAGCTGATGAAAGGCAAATATTTTAAAAAATGAGGTTTTTAAGTTTACTTACTTTAAATTTTATAGTTAAAGTTACCTATATGGGTAAAGTTTGTGTTACTTACCTATATGTAAATTTCAGCAAAAAACGAACCTATCTTTCATTAATTCATATAAATTTTCTTGCATATATTCGAAAATAAAATAGAGATTGTCGTTTTCTCTTATAACTTCGCGCAGTTTTATTATATTCGGATGATTGAGCTTTTTTAACGATTTTACCTCTCTTAATGCCATCGCTTCTTCCCATGAATAAAATTTCTTTTTCATCCTAAAATGTTCCCCGAAAAATATTAAATGAAGATAAATAAGATAGAGAAGATGCATTATCATTTAATCTTATATCTTATCATTTTGTAT
Organism: Dracunculus medinensis; assembly: GCA_900625125.1. Taxonomy (NCBI): domain Eukaryota; kingdom Metazoa; phylum Nematoda; class Chromadorea; order Rhabditida; family Dracunculidae; genus Dracunculus; species Dracunculus medinensis. The sequence goes on along the minus strand of UYYG01001165.1, from coordinate 471,153 downwards.
TTTTGTTCATTAAAAAAATCATTATTTTATCACTTTTATCTTATCATTTTGTATTATTCACTAAAGATCAAGTTCGAAAACTATTATTTCCTTTGAAAAACAATGAATAAAGATAGATAAGGAAGAGTTACGAGTTATCTATTCATAGAGTAATTCCTGAAAAAAAAAAACAATTACGAATTTTCTTTCATTCTTCAGTCAAACTTTCTCCTTATTTTTTCTGAGAGATTTTGTATCAATCTTTTATTAATAAATAATCCAAACGAAAGTTCATAATAATAATAATAGTAATAATAATTTATCAATTAAATAATACCGATTTTCTGAATTTTTGTCTTAAGAAATTTTTAATTAAAGTATTTTGTTGATAAAGCTGATTACGCAAACTGTTGTGTATTCTCTTATCAAACTTTATAAAAATCTCCTTAAATCTGAGACGGCATATTGATATTGACTTTATTATTATAAATTTTATCGAGCTATTTGATTTTTAATTCCGATATAAGCTTAATTTGCTCTCGGTAAATGGATGAACTCTCTGCTTATGTCGAAACCGGAACCTGAATTTTGCGGGTCCATCAACAGACTTCAACATTCCACCATATAACGAAAAGCCTATTAAAGATGTTTATTGTAGATATATCCAAAGAAATAAATATTGAACTCATCATAGCCATATAAAAGATTAACGTTTATACGCAAGTCGCCATTTTCCTACAAACTGATATCTGAGCCTATTTTTCCTATTGCATTGCAGAGGCTATAATCAGTAGTTATCTTTGCTTAAATCAGAGGCGGCATATTAATATATCGTAAATTTATAAGTTGAGCTTGCTCGCTCAGTGTCGAATCTTGCCGGAGCTCGATAAAATAAATAAAATTTATGATAAATTCATGAATTCATTCCCATCGGGTATTTTTTAATTTATCGACTATTAGGCAAATTAGTTATCAAATCACTAATTAAGAAAAGCTAAATTTTTATCAGAAAAAATTGAATAATCTTTAAATTTCAAAATCTTTTGTTCTAACTGATTTTTATACGAATGGAAATTTTTTAAAAAAATTTCATTCTTCGTCCTCGTCTTTTAAAGAATTTTGCAAAAAAACTCCATATTTAACCAAAAAAAAGGAAACTTATAATTTCAGTTTTTTTGTTGTTTGGCGAAAACCAATTATTTTCAGCTAGAAAATTAAAGTGAAACAACTGCTGTTTACTCTCACGGTTCGCTAAAATGATGACGCTAAAATGATAATTTTGATAAAACAAGAGAGATTTACGATTGCTTCGTTTCTCTTGATTTATTAACTTAATATTCAAAAACTTAATATGGTTATTATAAATGAATATTATTATCAGACAGTTCTTATCAGAGAAAAATGATGAGAAAAATTAAACAATATGCCGAATACGATAAAAAAACATTAAGTAAGGCATAGGTATAAGGAAATGAAAAAAGATTAAGAACTTGGAATCGAAACATCATAATACATAATATGTAAACCATAAAATATAAGAATTATCACCTCTTTACAGCGACTTTATCACCAGTATCCAATTTTTTAGCAAGTAGAACTTCACCAAAAGTGCCATCACCAAGGCGCCTTATCATATGATAGCGATCAGCTAATGTTTTTCCCGCTGATGTCATTGATGATTGATCAGAAAAAAATTGGCCAAAAAAAACGGCAAAATTTTTAATAGCCAAAAATTATCATTCGTTTTACACACACGTTTCAACCAGAAGATAAGCAGCTTCACTCAATGGGCTTTCAGCTTATATATGAAGAATCGCTAATGGAGTATGATTGCCCTAAATCGGTGATTCGTCGTCATGGTAATCATACTAATAAAACTGTGTTTAGTTGGACAATCTTATGCGATAACCTAGGTAAATTACTCACAAATCAAATTACTTGATTATCAACTTGATTGCTTTAAAAATATGTATATATTTTTTTTTATTGGAACATTATTGCTAGATTTATATAATTTTCGCATAATTTATTACTGACGATGATTAAAAAAGAATTCAATAAACAAAACATTTGATAAAATCTTGATAAATTTCCTATAAATCGATATGCAAATTACGGAAATCTAGGAAATGGGAATTGACATGATAATTGATATAGGAAAATTGATGTGATAACCTAATGATATGATTATGCGTGCTGCATGCTAATAAATGTATGGGTTCGCAGGTAGTCTAACCAACTGATTGAAAAACTAATTGCATGCTACTTGAAATGCATAGTTAACCAGCAAGCTAACCAACTGGAAGTAAATCTTTTCAATGTTTTCAACAAATTCGTGGATGGGTCATGACAATTCAATTGATTGCATATCACATAATAAATATAAATAATAAACTTTTCTACAGCTGTTATAGCTATTATCGAAAATTTTTATGAGGAAATTTTACATAACAACTTTTCGGAATTAAATTAAATTCTCTGCTACTATCGATGTTTTGGTACTTTAAAAGAGAATGAAATTTCCATATAAATGAATTGTAATATATAAGATACATAGTTCAGAAAGATTTCTATTCTTCAAATCTATTATAAAAAGTGAAATTCAAAATCACAGAAATTCGTAGAAAAATAAAAGAAATGACTAAAAAATTTTCAAAAATATCTAAAATAAATTTATTTTTTATAATAATAATTTTATAAAAAAATTGAATATAAAAAGATAAGTTTAACAATGAAATTATTATTTATGGATAATTGGTACATCGAGGATTCATCTCCATACCATTACAATCAAACTCGTCCTCTAAGGCCTATCCTTTCGAAAAAATAGTTGGTTGCCTATTCTAGCAAAAATAGATGAATTTGAATTGTGATTTTATAAAGTTTTAAAATTAAATTAAAAATTATTTCGAAGATCCACACATTTGAAGAGTTTTTCTAATATTTAATAGTTTTTCTTAGCAATTTTTCATATTTGAAGCCATTAAAGAACTGCAACTAATTACTTTAAATTGAAATGATAATTTTAGAAAAAAAAAAGAAAAAAGAATATATGTTCTAATGAGCAAATTGATTACCGATTTTCAATGCTATAATAAAATTATTATTTACTTAAATTATTATTGTTAAAATTTACTTGTTTGCTTACCTAATAATTTTATTTAATTTATCTATTTATAAATATGATATATTTACAAATATATTATAAATATGATATGATAATATTTATTAATATTTTATATTTACTTATATATATATATATATATATATATTTATATTTTTTTAAATATTAGAGTCTTCAAATTGTTTTTTTCTTTTTTCTTCTTAATTATTATAATAATATAAATCGATCTGCAACAAAAACTATTTCAAGGTGTAATAATAATGAGAAAACCGGAAAAAATTTTCAAACCCGAAATTAGTTCAACCAAGCGACTGATTGATAGTATTCGTTCGTAGATCTGGTGAAGAAGAAGAAGAACAAAATGGTGTCCTCGTTCACCCTTGAACAATTTTTCGATGCTTGCGAATCGTGGAATTTGGAAGAGGTTCATAAAATTATAAATTCTGGCTTCAACATTGATTCGTTTGATGATGATCATGTCACTAGCTTACAAATGGCTGCTGCTACAGGAAATATTGGCATTGTTTGTTTTTTTTCTTTTTTCACATTTCAAAAATATCAATTAACTGCATAATTAACTAACTTGAGTTGAGTAGTTTTTGATTAAATTAAATAGAAATGAGATCTCAGAATTTTAAAGGAAATCAATTCCTTAATTTATCTTATCAGTATGAAATAGAATATTAGAATTAGGATCCAAATGGTTGTTATATTTGCACCAACCGATCTCCGCTTAATTAAAATATAAAATCAATGTCAAAAATGTCAAAATAAAACTTTACTTACTTCAATATATTTGTAGGTAAGTAAAATAATTAAGTGAATTTTTTTGTTATTTCCATTTTATTATTTTCCTCATTATTGCTTTTAATTTATTTTTTTATTATTATTACTTTAATTCGACAATTCGACATTCAGGTGGAGTTCCTACTTGACCAAGGTGCCGATATTGAAAAAAGCAATCAAGTCGGCATGACTCCTCTTCATCACGCATGTAAAAATGGTCATATTCACGTTGTGCGAATACTTATTCAACGAGGAGCGAATTATCAAAAATTAACGTTCGTTTATTTTAAATTTGGTGATATTTAATAATAAAAAATATAGGAGGATTCCGAATTTTTGATTAAAAAAGTCTTAGTGATTACATTTGCAAGGATAGAATGGCTCAGTGGGTTGTTGCTCAATTCTAAGTGCAGATGCTGAATTTCTATTCTCTGCAGGAGTAAACTGTACAAAAATCCAGATGATGCTGGCAACTCACCTGTACTTCTTTCGTCAAGAGACTCCCTGGCATATTTGTCCAATATGACAAGCCAGCGGAGCGAGTTTAAGTAATGGTGAGGACTCTTATAAAAAAAAATATTTGCGAGAACATCAAAATTTCTTCTAGGCATGCAAATCTCGAATAATATCTTTTAAAATAATTAAGGGCATAAAATCATATAGAAAATAGTCACGTTATTCCAAACACTCGAAAAAAAATTATTTTCCACTAATCGGCGATAAATAAAAACGCTAAAACCTTAAAAACACCATAAAAATATCGAGAAATCAGGACATAAATTAATTTTCTTAGCTATTAAATTCATTTTTTGTAGCTCAAATTTATGGATTTTATATTTAAAAAGCATAAATTTATAAAAATTTCGGGACCTCGAGTTTTTTTTCCAGGTATCTTGGCGCTTCTCCAATGACATTAGCAGCCGCTGGAGGACATTTGGATCTCATCAAGCTTCTTTTAGATCTAAAAGTTAGTGTTAATCCAACGCATACAGCTCTTTGTCCAACTCCTATTATTGCTGCAGCATTCAGACGCCATACTCATATTTGTGCCCTATTAACCCACAGGTACCTTTTAGCTCTATTAACATTTGCTATTATAAAGGTGACAAAATTTTTTAATTTTATAATAATTTTTAATTCATAGAAGTCTTTTTGCTTATATCGGAGCCAGTATATAAGATTATAGGGTAATTTTGTTTAGCACCGATAACACTCTGCAAAATCGAACAAGACCAAGACAATTTGTTCCGAGTTCTGCTTTGCTGGAGTCTTATTAGCTCAACAATTTTTTAAATTTATTAATTCATCTTATTCATCTAAATCAAAAGGGACCAAATTCACCTTGTTCAACTGAATCAAAAGAAAGCAATAAATTAAAAAATTTTTTCGTAAGGAATTTAATCGAAAAAAAAAATTATAGGGGTGCATATTTGGATGGGCATATTCAGCGTTTGGCGAATCTTTCAGCACTTTCAACTGTGATTATTTGTGGTAAAATCCCAATGTTGACTGCTTTACTGGAACTTGGTGCTAATCCACATTTTAGATCTCTTCGTGAACAAACCGCTCTTGAACTTGCAAAATCCTTAAAAAGAAACGATGTTATTGAGCTATTAACATCAAAAACTCTAGTTTCAGCGAAAGGTAAGTATTTTATTTAGTTAGAGTTCGCACTAAAAATTATTATTTGGAATATTAGAAAAGTCTCCACTTTTCTTTTATAAATTAACGAAATTAAATGATGAAACACGCGATATTTTGATATGACATGAGATTTACGCTTGAAGCCATTGACAAAATGTCAACATTTTATTATGATAATTGATCCCTTTTGGCTTCAATTTTCAGGAATATTGGCTAAGTTGAAAAAATTTGCATTCATTTCACATGTAATATATGTTGAAATTTGCATAGAGAATTTTATTCGAATAAATTTAAATATTTTAGAAAAACCATCTGAAGTGGATTTAAGAGAACGAATAATCCGAAACGATGAAGAAGCAGTCAAAAATATATTACATAATAAAATACCGTATTTACCATTCCCAGAAAATACTTCACCCCTAATGTATGCGGTACTTACTGCTGATACACCGATCGTTAGTCGTTTTGATTTACTTAAAAGATTACCAAAAAAATGATTGTTTCTTTAAAAGATACCATTATCATTATAAATTTTTCGTTTTAAAAATATTTCAAATAATAAAAACTTTGAGAAAATTTAAAATAAGATTTAGAATACCTATAAAATACAGGTTGGATATTTCAATATCATTTGTTGGTTAAACTCGCTCCTATGGCCTATCGCACTAAATAAATAAGCCAAGGAGTCCTTTGGCGATAGAAGTATAGCTGAGCCGTCAATATCAGTTAAATTTTGGACAGGTTCGCTCCCACCGAGAATAGAATCTCAAAACTCTGAATTGAGCAACAATCCACTCACTGAGCCATTCTACTCTCCTTTGTTTTTCTCTTTAAGCTTGATGAATACTGGGGATTCGAAGCCAAATCTCGATTCTCCATGACTATTGTCCTGCCACTGAGCCACTGACGCACCAATAACCCTATTTCCACTTTTTATTCTATTTTTTATATTTTATAATTTAAATTATTATTTATTTTTTAATATTGCCACTAATTTATTTATTATTTTTATTATTGCTATTATTACTATTAATTTTATTATTTATTACTGTTTTTTGTTTTTTATTATTACTTTATTGTTATTCTTGTTTATTTATTTATTTTATTTTACTTTTATTTTTAGTTATTTTTATTATTTTTTTTTAGCTGAAAACGATTATAGAAGCGGATAACAATAATATAAATATGGCCGAAAGTGTATCTGGTCTAACATCATTAATGTTTGCCACAATTATTGGGTAAATAATTCTGTCTTTCTAAAAGCACTCGCTATTGCTAATTAGGCTCTCTCCACTGACTTCTCGGATCGGTCGAATTTTTGTCAAGAAGTTTACTTGGTGAAAAAAATGAGTCGCTCGCCAAGTTATTTCATTAAGAAATGAATATTTTAGGAGTATTTTTTGCTTCCGGTAAAAAAATTTTTAAAACGAATTTAGACTACAGGAATCATGAAGCAGTTCAGATTCTTCTGGATGCTGGTGCGGATGTCTCATTAAAATCATTCGATGGTCTAACAGCTTTGGAATATGCATTCATTTCAGGCTTGTTGATTAATCATACTTCACTGTGTCTTCTTATTCTAACAGCTCTCACCATTACTAGTTAGGCTGGCTCCAACGGCTACAAGAGTAAGACGCTTCCAAGCGGTGTGGTGGTCTGATGCTATCGTCGACAGTAATAGAAGCTATTCCTTTTTCCATCGTCTAGCTTCATATATCACTGGTTCCCCTACACGTCAAAATCTTTATTGACCGTATCAGTCCAGGTCTTGATTGCCCCACCTCGCTTTTGACGCCATCTATCACACGGTTTACTTCATTGTATACATCGTATATTAACGAAAAAAATTAGTAATTCGTTCATATTCAGGAAACTTGAGTTCCGATCTACTTTGTCGTTTGCAACAACTTGAAATTGGTTCTTTACCTCCGACAAAAATAGAAACTTATCATAATTTTGGTCGAATGATCCACAGTAGTAGCGCGAAAATCGTATGTTTATCACAAACACTTGATTATCACAACTTGAGAATATAAATTTTGAAAATTTATTGTTGTTTTGCAATTTATCTAAGAAATAGTATTAAAAAGTTTAAATTTATTCTAACTTATATAATTTTTCCAATTTTTTCGAAATTTTGAAATAACGAAAATTTGTGAAAAATGATAAGAAATATTGCCATCTATTAAACCATAGTGATACCATATCATGATCATTATTCGATATTTGAATTTAATTATATTCTAATAATAATTATTAATTATTATATTTTATTGTAATATATAATTATATTGTATTTAATTTTATTATATTGATTTATATTTATATTCTAGCTCAATAAATTAGCTCATCATGTACCACATGTTCCTCTTGGAATGACGGTCAATTTTTCAAGAAATTCGACAAAAAATGATGATGATAACAATATGTGGCGTGAAAATTTTAAAAATCTTTTACGAGTCTATGATAACAATGATAATAATGATGTGTTTATCACTGCCAGTGATATATTACGATCGATTGCACCAGCGATGAAATCTTCGAAAATTGATAAAAAACATAATTGTATCAGATTAGGGCGAACGCTAGCTGAGGTTAGCCTTGCTCATAATTTAATAAAACTAATTTATATAAATCTACGGATAAAAAACTGGTTAAAACAAAAAAAAGATTGTGGTAAAGTTTTGATTTTGCTTATTTGCATTTTTATCAACGCCAAATTTATAGAAACTTAAAAAAAAGGCCAAAAAAAACTGAAAAAATATAATTTGTTAAAAAAATCTTATGTGAATTCTTCCCAGTGGTTATTATTAAATACCCTCAAGATATTCGTCCATTTCTCTTTAAAACCGCATCTCCATACTCCAACCATCGATAACATTTATCAAACTATACGGCATTTTGCATATTTTTTTTAAAGAACACTATTTTTAAAGAACCATTACTGGTTAGATTCGTTCCTCTGGTTTGTCACACTAGACAAATTTGTCAGTACTCACCTCTTGCCGGGATTTGTTTTTTCTCCTCTAGGCAGTGGCCTTGCGAAGAATAATGGCTCGGCTGGACCTGAAACCAATTCTCGATTCTTGATGGGAATTATCTCGCCACTCTCCCACGCATTCACCAATTCTTTTCTTTGTATCGGACAGCTCCCTTAAATTATTTTATATTGTTATTTATGGTAAAGAAATTTCTCCTGACCCTATCGTTCCGGTTTCAGGTTTTCATTAGTCTTTAATACTTATGATGTCATCCATTACGGGTTTTAGCAGTGGCGGTATGTGCGTAAGTTTCTGTGGGGGCCAACTGTTGATTTGATTTGAACTGAATTGATAATATACTATAATTCTTGATATGATTTTAAGTTTTAAATTGCAGATGTATTTAAGTCATGGATTACTTCCATCGCCTATCGGATTCTTAGTAGAGAATTCGAAATCTAATCCAGCGTTACTAAACTATGGCAAATTCGATTTATTAAGCTCTTCAAAATCATCAAACGAACGTCGTAAAGAACACTTTTCACTTGCACAACGAAATGCTTTCGCATTTTATGTTCGTAATTTCTCATTAATTTTTAATGGTATTGAATTCACATGATGTCTTTGGTGATTAGGAATGTTCTTCGTCGCCCACCACAAGAGTTGACATATATTTCGTTACTTGCTAAACCATATGATGGGTGGCGTCAAAAGCGAGGTGGAGCAATCAAGACCTGGACTGATACGGTCAGGAAAGATTTTAAACGTATAGGTGGACCAGCAATATATGGACTTAGACGATGGAAAAAGGAATGGCTTCCATTACTGTCGATGATGGTATCAGACCGCGCCGCCTTACCCTTGTAGCCGTTGGAGCTAACCAGAGAAGAAAAATAGGATTAAATAAAATTAAGCTCCACACTACGCAGTCATAGTCTTTTCAATAGGTATATAAAATAGAATAGACATTTCCTTCTTTTTCTTACCATTACTAATTATAGGCTCTACTGACCAATAGGATAAGGCTTCTTCAGTATATAGTGTGGGAAAGTACAAGTGGTGGAACCATAGTACCATTCGAATTTTAAGTTTAAAAATTAGCGTGAATACTCCAGTCATTACCCAATCATTTAAATTAAATTTAAATAGGTTAAATCTATTGCTTCAAGAAAGATTCTATAATTTTCTGGATTTATGATTTTGTCTGGGATAATCAAATGAAGCTAAAAAACTAAGAAAATAAAATTGAGACTGAGTAAGGCCATTCATTATTATATAATCAGTTTAAAAGATGGAAAATTAAAAATTGGAGTGATAAATCGTAGAGATGATACATGCTAAATGCCATAACAAGTTGCAAGGGATATTTCAGGAAGACAGATATCCCAAAAGAAGTGGCAAAAGTAGCATTCCAGAATCAGTGAAGTCAAGGATTTTATTTGATGAATATAATAGAAGAAAAACAAGTTTGTCAAATTCAGCTTCTGGATCTGATGGTTCATACCAACTTTTTATTTATTGCATTCTTGTTATCGCTTAAAGAAACGGGATAACTGATAAATGATTGCTGCCTAGATTATCAATTTATATTCAAGATCCTTGCCTTTTGTAAAAGTATTCACATCAATAAAAAAATTCGGATGATATTTTCTTGGAAAGAAAATTTCCCATCGCCAGACATTAAAACCCATCAAACCAAACCAAAAATGATAAGTTTTAACCGGTTTTAAGTCCTATTTTATTGAATATTAAAGAAATAGCAAGCCGGCAAACTCTAATCGTTCATTCCTTCTTAATTAAACAAAAAATAATAATAGTGGCCAAGATGGCGTATTTAATAATAATAAAGGCAAGTTTATATTGGAATACCAGTTCACAGTCTGACTTCCAAGCAATTTAGGTTTCGATAAATCGAATAACGTCACACGTCATCAGTCTTCGATAGAACGGGGTTCATCAAGTACTTTGGGTACGACACCACGTATGCGGAAAAGATCGCAGGGAACGATAACAGTTAATAATAATAATGGAGTGGAAGAGAGTGGAAGATTATCACCATCTAGGCATTCACTGAATCAATACACTTTTGCCTTAAAAGAGGATGATAAGCCCCTTAGGAAGTAAGTTCATTTAACTGATAAAATAACTAATAATCAACAAAAATAGAAGATATTTTAAGAAATCATAGTAGTGTATGAGATTCATATGTTGCATAAAAATTCTATGCTTTTATTGACTTTATAAGTTATTATTAATCGATAAAGTGATAAGGTAAAGTAATTTTGTAACGGAAAAAAGCAAATCACAGATCCGTATCAACGCCATCAATTATTGATAATTTAAACCGCAAAGGATCAACAATGCTTAGTTTGAAGAATAATGAAAGAAAAAAGCAAAAAGAATCGCCGATTAATGATCAAATTTCCGATAATTTGAAGGAGAAAAAACGAATGAAGATCACAGAAGGTTAATCTTTTCGATTATCAAAAAAAAAATGGAATAAAAGGGGCATAATAATCGAGTGAATTGAGTGCTTACCATTACTGCTTAAACTCGTTCCGCTCGCTTGTAGCATTAGACAAATATGCCAGAGAGTCCTTTGGCGATAGAAATACAAGTGAATCGCCAGCATCACCTGGATTTTTGGACAGGTTTACTCTTGCGGAGAATTGAACCTTAGCATCGGCGTTCCCAGTTAAGCAACAATCCACTGAGCCAATCTATCCCATGTGAAATTTATAAAGGAAACAAGGAATCATAAAATTCGAATGATTGCTCAATCTACGCTTTTACACCTTCAACTGATTTTCTAGCCAAAATTTTTGAACTAAAAATCAGCGGAACGAATTAGCACTCTAAGCAAAATTACTGATGTGAATGCTAATCACTTTACTCGTTTATTTCTACGAATGAAATAGAGAAATTTTAGAGCGAATATGGAATTTAATGATTGAATCTGGTCTTGACAATTATATCGAATTATTTCGATCAGAAGAAATCGACAAAACCACATTCCTCTCGTTGACCAACGATGATCTAATCGACCTTGGAATTCGAAATGCTACTCATCGAAATCGCATTTTAAAGCTTGTTAAAGATTTAAATAACGGGAAGAGTTGAATAAAAACTTTTCGGTTATATGGACAGCATGAGATTTATATGTTTCGATTATGTGGACAGCAATATAGATCGTATATTTGCATATTTCATAAATATCTTATGCTTACATGGACAGCAGTAGAAATTGTATATCCTCAATAATATTATCCATAAATTCATACACAACAAATATTGTATCCATAATCCTTTCTCATCTCTGTATTCTCTCCGATAACCATACTATTTTTCCATTAATATTTTACTATGCCATCCATTTTAATGGAACTGGAAAATTAAGTTTGTTCAATCCGTTATTTTGCAAATCTTACTGATATTTTATTATTTTTATTTAATAGTTTTTATTATTATTATTGAAAAAATTTCAATAAAATTTTCCATTAGGAATATATTTTTTTTTCGAGTTGCATTAGCAGAGAAGAATATTAATTCGCCATTCACCATTCAATACTGCAGTCAAATGCATTAACATTCGTTATTTTTATTATTAAAGGGGTTACAATAGCCGAATGGATTATTTGAATTTCAAATAAGTCTTAAAACGATTTCCTTTTATCTGTAATTCTTTTTTCCCCTCCTTATGACCTCTTAAGGTTGGTAAATGGGTGTGTGGAAAATTTGGTATGTCCCTTTTGTTGGGAGTGGGGGGGGGGGGGGGTTGGAGAGGTGATCGCGGTAATGTCGTCGGTTAAGAGCCAATTTCATTAAGAGATCTTATCTACACGATAGGTTAGAAGACTTAGATGGTGATAAAAGTGATAAGAAATTGATAAGTCGTAATAATAAATTTACTATAGAATATAAAAAATAAAAAGTGGAGAAAACAATGACATATCGATTTCATCAAGAAATCATAATTATAATAGGCTGAAAGGGTTTAAATGTGATAACGGTGATAAAAAACTGATAAATCACGAGAGATCTTGTGATCATCAACTTATAATAAATATACTAAGAACTAATGAATTTTACTACAGAATATAAGAAATAATAAAAAAGAGAGGAAAATAATGACACTTGGTCATCTTTATTTGTACGACGATGATACTAGTGAAATTTTGGAATTTCGCGGTGAAATATTTGGTGCAAAGAAAAGCACTGTCGGTGAAATTGGTTTGTTTCATCGTCTTTTTTTTCTAACATAATTTTATTCAAATTAATCAATGAATTTAATAAAATAATTATAGAAATAGACAAATATCTTATAATTTAAAAAATGAAGATTCGATTGTCATTTACTCTTGGACTCTTTCCGCTATCTTGTCGGACCAGATGAGCTTTTTGTTGTTATTCAGCTGTAGATGTGAGAAGGATCCACAAGTTTTCCGAACGGATAAATTTCTTCAGCGTCGTTTTAGACTTATCGTTTACTTCTTATTTGAACCTTACTCTGCTCGGCAGCGACTTTTACTTCTTTTCGTACACTCTCTTTTTCACGATAGGCTCCAGACGATCAACAGTGAGGAATTCCAAATTGATATAGGACGTGATTTATTTAGGAGAGATGGACATTCTACCTTCCACATATTGCGCCTCCTATATAGCCATTTTAGATTATTAATTGCTTAATTTCGGTGATAATTTCTGTCCCTCAACACTCCTATTTCTTTTCTCCGCATTGCATACTACTCAGCATTCGGCGAAAAATGGGTCATCAGCACCATCCGGATTTTTTAAAAGCAGAATTACTCGGAAATGGAATCTTTGCATCGCCTTTCCGAAATAAAAACAACAATCCACTGGGCTATTTTACGCTGATAAGATGCCTTTCAACTAATTTTTTTGGTTTTTTTCCTCTAATTATTAGTTATTTTTTTAAAAATTTTTAATTTTTAAAATATATTACAGGATTTGAAGAAATTTTTATAATTGAATTTTAAAAGATTCACTTTGCAAACAATTTTTTATATTTCGTAGTCCATATTTTCCCTAACATTTTTATACTGAAAGGAAATCCCTCTCACCCCTTGTGAGTGCTAAAGATCATCCTCAATGTCGAGTTCTGCACCAGAGGCCTTTATTATGTGATGTATCATTATGTAACTATTATAATATTTACATATTTAATGTATTACTAATTAATATATTATTTTATTTGCTAAGTATTTTAGATTTTTTATTTATTTAGCTTGAATGGTATATTATTTAATTAATTAAATCATAAATGATAAATAAATTTAAGTTTTCCAAAGTGGAATGGTTGGTTACATCGAATCGCTTACTGATCCATCTTATGCGAATCAGTTATTAGTACTAACTTATCCACTCATTGGCAATTATGGTGCTCCAGATCCTTTGGAATTAGATGAATTCGGATTGCCGAAATATTACGAATCCAAAAAAGTTTGGCTCTCAGCATTAATCGTTAACAGGTTTTTTTTCTTTTTTTTATTATTTAAATAAAATAGGGAAGATAAAAGGGAATTTTATTTTCAGTTTTTTAGGCTTTGTCCGGAAGATGAACATAGCCATTGGCAAGCTTTCTCATCACTTAATCAGTATCTTGAATATTCAAATGTACCTTGTTTATCAGGAATTGATACCCGTCAACTTACAAAAATCATTCGCGAAAAAGGGACGATGAAAGCGAAAGTAATCTTTTCATTTGGCCATTCTTTTTTGTTTATGAAAAAAATATTTTTTGTCTTTTTCATTATTATTTGGAATCCTGAAAACTTGTATATTTGCCTTTTAGAGCTTTGCTTGTCTCTGCATTCTTATTTTTTTCGAGATCTGTTTTATCCTATTTTTTAAGTCATATTTAAGATAATTGTGGATGGTGATAAATATGAAGATTATGAATTCAAGGATATCAACAAAGAAAATCTGGTGGCACAGGTCTCATGTAAGGTTAGGAAACCAATGCTTTTACGATAAATGATATATCGTTTTTTGGAATTTTTGGAAAAATTGTATATTATGGCTTTTCATCTTATGTTTTGAAGTAAAAAGTTATTCTATACCCTTTTTTAGGAAGTGCAACATTTTAATAATTATTGCGGTCCAAAGGTGTTGGTATTGGATTGTGGTCTAAAGAATAATCAGATTCGCTGTTTGGCGAAAAGAGGTGTCCATATTAAAGTTGTTCCTTGGATTCATCCATTTGATGCAGAAAATGGTAATTAATTGTTTATTGGTTATAAATTAAGAATAACTAAGAATAATTAAGTATAATTATAATACTTATATATAAATTTATAAGTATAATTTATTAATTTATATTAATTTATATTATTAATTTATATATAATTTTTATAAGTATAATTAAGTATAAATTAAGTATTCATATAATAATTTCCGGATTGGATTCTTGTGCAAATTTTGTAATCGATTTAATTGTTTTGCAGATTATGATGGAATACTTCTTTCTAATGGGCCTGGTGATCCAGCTCAATATTCTTCGATAAGTGCAAAGTTAAATAAAATTTTAAAGTCGAAGCATGTTCATCCAATATTTGGCATTTGTCTTGGCCATCAGATTCTGGCTCGTTCTATTGGTGCAAAAACAAAAAAACTGAAGTTTGGATTTTTTATTTTCTCTAATGCCTAAAGTGGAACATCGGACACAATATAACATTATTTTTAAGATATGGTAATCGTGGTCATAATCAGCCTTGTGTTCACGTTGATACAGGACGATGTTTTGCTACATCGCAGAATCATGGATATGCAGTTGATGAAACGGAAGAATTACCAGATGGTTGGATCCCACTTTTTATCAATGAAAATGATGGTACGAATGAAGGAATTGTGCATAAATCACTTCCTTTCTTTAGGTATTCTTTATTATTTATTCTTTATTGCTTTAATTTTAGCTTAATTATTTTAGTTATTTTACTTTTATATCTATATTATTTTGATTTCTCTGGCTTTGACATTATAATTATCCATTGTTGTTATCAAAATAATTTTCCTTTTTCGAACTTAACCTGTTTGCCATTTTGAAATTTTTTTTTTAGTGTACAGTTCCATCCTGAGCATAAAGCTGGCCCATTTGATCTCGAAGTTCTCTTTGATGTGTTTGTTGATTGTATTACGCAATGGAAGCAAGGAATACGTTCATCGATTAGGGATTTAATTTCAGCAAAGTTTCGCTATGAAACAATTTATAAAATTCCTGAACAAAGAAAAGTGCTTATTCTTGGATCTGGTGGGCTTTCTATTGGTCAAGCTGGTGAATTTGATTATTCAGGAGCTCAGGTATTTCATTTATTTATCTTTGATTGATTGATCATCACAATATGCGAGGAATGAATATTTCTTCTTTTGTTTTAGGCTTTAAAAGCTATGCGGGAACAGTCTATACGGACAGTTTTGATAAATCCGAATGTAGCAACTGTACAAACTTCAAAAGGTTTCGCAGATCGAACCTATTTTCTTCCCGTCACAAAAGAATATGTTACTGATGTAAATTTCATTTCATTCAATTTGTTTTAAATTATTATCAAGCATGGCCCAAGCCATGAATTTGTTGATAATAAACAAATAAGAAAAACAAAGAAAAAAAAATTGGTAAAATAAGAAAAATACCAAGGAAAAAAACAGTCCTTCTTGCATTATTTTTCACTGCTGTATTTTTAGAGAATTTATATATTCTTTCAATTATTAAACTATAAATTAAATGAAATTATTTAGGTAATCAAAAAAGAGCGTCCAACGGGTATATTATGTACGTTTGGTGGACAAACGGCATTAAACTGTGCGATTGATTTGTTCAATGATGGTGTCTTTGAACAATATAATGTTTGCGTGCTAGGAACTCCTATAGAAGTAATTTGAGCATTTCCATTTTGAAATGTTTTTTTTTCCTTGAATGTATATCGATTATTAAAGCTTAAACCAATAAACTATGATAAACTATTAAAATAAATTCGCTTTTCAGGCAATTATGAAAACCGAGGATAGAGAATTGTTTAGCACAGAGATGGTAAAAATTAATGAAAAAATTGCTCCAAGCAAAGCAGCAAAATCGATGGATGAAGCTGTTTCAGCAGCCAGTGAAGTACGCTTCTCATTGTTCAATACCCGCTATCACAATATTTCATACTTTTTTTAAAAATTAATTTGTATATAAAATCGGAAAATTTCACTGAAAAATCGTTGTTTTAGCTTGGGTATCCTGTACTTATTCGTTCTGCGTATGCTCTCGGTGGACTTGGCTCAGGTTTTGCAGACAATGTAAAAGATTTGAAGAACATCGTCCAAAAAGCTTTGTCTTACAGTAATCAAGTTCTGATCGATAAGAGCCTGAAAGGTTGGAAAGAAGTTGAATACGAAGTTATCCGCGATGCTTATGACAATTGCATAACTGTAAGTGAAGATAAATTTAATGTAAATTTTTCTGAAACTGAAGCCGAAAATGTATTTATAGAATATGTCTTTTTCTTTATTATAACGATTATTTCTTTTTTATCTAAAATCTTTACTTATTATACTATCGGTTATTATTTTTTTAAATTTAGGTATGTAACATGGAAAATATTGATCCTTTGGGTATTCACACAGGTGAAAGCTTTGTAGTTGCTCCAAGTCAGACACTTACTAATGATGAATATCAATGTCTGCGGTCTAATGCGATAAAAGTCATACGTCATCTTGGTATAATTGGTGAATGTAATATTCAGTATGCTGTGAATCCGGAAACTTTTGAGGTTTATTTTTCAATTCATTTTTTTTAATCTATAACAGTTTTTTCACGAAATTGTCTTTTCTTGAAGACTAAATCTATTGTATTTTGCATTTCAGTACTTCATAATCGAAGTTAATGCTCGGCTATCGAGAAGTTCTGCCTTGGCTAGCAAAGCCACTGGATATCCTCTTGCATATGTTGCCGCAAGACTCGCGCTTGGTGAATATTTGCCAAAAATCCGTAATAGTGTCACACAAACAACAACTGCTTGTTTTGAACCCTCATTGGATTATTGCGTCGTTAAAATACCTAGATGGGATTTGAATAAATTCGCTCGAGTTAACAACGAAGTTGGATTTGAATGAATTTTTTTTAAGAAATAAGTTTTTTTTTAAAAGAATGAAAGAATAACACTTCAGTTGTTCGTTCATTTTATTATTTTTTATTTGGCAATTTATTGTTAAATTTTTTATTTGAAGATTGGGTCTTGCATGAAATCAATTGGAGAGGTGATGGGTATTGGTCGATCATTTGAAGAAGCTTTTCAAAAAGCACTTCGCATGGTCAGCGAACGAATAGATGGTTTTTCACCAGATGTTTTCCCGAAACAACCAAGCGATTCGGTTTGTACTAATTTTGTCTCAAGTAAATTCTGAATGAAAAATTATTAGAGAAGAAAAAAGAAGTAATATTGTTAAAATTAGTGAAATATTTATTTCTAGGACTTTGAACGTCCTACTGATAAACGTATCTATGCTATCGCTCGAGGTCTTTACCAGGGAAATTATGGAGTTGATAGGATCCACGAATTAACTGGTATCGATCGTTGGTTCTTATACCGCATGCAAAATATAACCAATACTTATTCGAAGCTGAAACAATATAATGTACGCGTTAATATAATAGACGAAATTTGCCGAATATTCGCAATTCTGTGAAACTGCTTATCACAAATTTAGGCAGTGTTTTGTCCCTTTTAATGCTGAGAAGTAGAATTTCTAATTTCCAGCCAGAATTTCATGAGTTATTTTCACTGAGGTTTTTTTTAAGTTCAGAATTAAATATTCCTAATAATCTAAATTATTGTAATTTTCTAGATCGATAATTTGCCAATTTCACATCTCTTTAACGCCAAACAGTTAGGCTTTTCTGATCGTCAAATCGCACGAATTATTGACAGGTTTTTTGATAATGCCTTCAGTTTGTTATTAATTTATCATTTAGTTTTTCCTTTTGATTACTGTCTTTTAAGTCATTTTTCAAGTTTTTAAAAGAATTTTCTGAGCTTCCTAGTTACTCTTTTCCTGGCTAAAATAAATTTTTTTTTTTAGTGAAGAACTTATTGTTCGCAAAAAACGCAAAGAATTCGGTATTGAACCATTTGTAAAACAAATAGATACAGTGGCTGCTGAATGGCCAGCTGTTACAAATTATCTTTTTATGACTTATAATGGCGCTGAAAATGATTTGACTTTCAATGTGGTTCGTCCTCTCTTCCTTTTTAAAATTTTTAAATTTTTAAAAAACAATTTTTAAAATTATCTTATTCGATATCATTTTTCGATATTCTTATCATATTCGATGCTGCAAATAGTTTTTAAATATTTTGATTTTCGCAGAAGAAAGGTGTGATTGTCCTTGGTAGCGGTGTATATCGCATTGGTTCATCCGTTGAATTCGATTCGTGTTGTGTTGGTTGTATAAACGAATTAAAGAGCCTTGGATATCGCGCGATAACTATTAATTGCAATCCTGAAACTATCAGTACTGATTATGATGTTTGTGACCGATTGTATTTTGAAGAGATATCGTTCGAGGTATTTCTTATATAATGCATTAATCTTTTTTTCTCTTCGCTTTAAAATTTAAAAATAAGAAAAGGTTAATTTGAGACTGTGCTCGATATATATGAAAAAGAACGACCAAAAGGAGTAGTATTATCCTTTGGAGGACAAACACCCAATAATATTGCAGTTAGTCTGTTGCGTGCGAATGTAAATATTTTTGGTACCTCACCAAACGATATCGATTCGGCTGAAAATCGTTTCAAATTCAGTCGTCTTCTGGATTCATTGAAGGTTTGTCAAGGCAAAGCATTTTCGTTGTACTAATTTTATTTTAATGAATAATGCTAATTATTTTTAGATTTCGCAGCCTCAGTGGAAAGAAACTGATAATCAAGCATTAGTAGAAGAGTTTTGTGAGAATGTTGGTTATCCATGCCTTATCCGTCCATCGTATGTACTATCAGGCGCAGCTATGAATGTCGCGCATAATCGGGTCATTAATTTTTTGTGATTAACGAATATTTTTATTGCATTTGTAATCGGATTATTGTTTTCTGATGATTACCACTTAGGGGAAGTTACTGAAATATTTTCCAATTACATACCTTTTTCTGTAATTTTTTGTAATTTTATAATTTTCTGTAATTTTTAAAATATTTTTTGTATTTTAGGAAGATCTAAGGACTTTCTTACGTTATGCCACTATTATTTCCAAAGATCATCCTGTTGTTGTCTCTAAATTTATTAGCGAAGCAAAAGAAATTGATGTAGATGCGGTGGCTTATGGAGGAAAAGTATAACCTACTACTTTTGACTTTTTTTTTTGATGGTTCTGTTCGATAATTTTTTTAAAAATATCTTTCTAACATTTTTCAATACTTGTTTTGATAGAAAATTATTATTATTACATTTTTTTTAAATGAATATTTTGATGATAATTAAGGTAATTGGGATGGCAATTAGTGAACACGTGGAAAATGCTGGGATTCATTCAGGTGATGCTTGTTTGGTTACGCCACCTCAGGACATGAATCAAATAACATTGCATAGAATTGAAGTAAGCTTAACTTTTGGAAATTTTTTGATCCTTCTTTCCTAAAATTTTTAAAAAATTTTTCGTTTCATATACATTAAATGATTGTAATTACAAATTATAAATATATTTTTATATTTACTGAGTTATTTATTTTATTAGTTTTTCGTTTTATTAAAAATTTTAAGCAAAAAATTTTGATAGAATCAAGTATTTTCCAGAAAATTGTGCGTAAAATTGCCAAGGCATTAAATGTGATTGGGCCTTTCAATATGCAATTAATCGCCAAAAACAATGAATTAAGGGTAAATTTTAAAGTATTGTAGTAAGTAAGTAATGTTAGAGTAAGTAATGTTTAATGTGGTAATTTTTTAAATTATAATTATTGTCAGTTAAACCAACTACCATTTGTAGGTAATCGAATGTAATTTGCGTGCTTCTCGTTCGTTTCCCTTTGTCTCGAAAACTTTAGATTATAATTTCGTTGCTCTGGCTACACGTTGTGTAATGGCGATTGATAACAATCGAATTCATCAGACCTTAATGTCAACCGATATTGAATTTAATAGGGAACGAGTTGGTGTTAAGGTTAAATTTTCTATAAATTTGATATATCATAAAATCTTTTTAAGAGGGTGCTCTAAAATGATAAAAAATTAAAGATAAGCACCACCTGAATAAGATATCTCTCTTCAGGTGCCTCAGTTTTCATTTTCTCGCTTGGCAGGTGCTGATGCGATGCTGGGAGTAGAAATGACTTCTACTGGTGAAGTTGCTTGTTTCGGGCGTAATCGATATGAAGCATATTTGAAAGGCCTTCTTTCAACTGGTTTTACTTTTCCAAAGAAAACTATCTTCTTGTCAATTGGTGGATATCACGTAAATTATTGAGAATTGTTAAATAAGTCATTTTTTTCTATGATTTATTTATTATCATTATTTTCTATGATTTATTTATATATATTCAAAAATATTATCTAGTATATTTAATAAAAAATATTTCCAGATGCAATTAATATAATTTCAGGCAAAGGCTGAGATGCTTCAGAGTGTACGAGAATTGCTTGCTATGGGATTCGAGCTGTTAGCAAGCAAAGGAACTGCTGATTATTTCCTATCAAATAAAATACCTGTTAGTGTCGAAAAATTAATTTATTTTGCTTGAAGTAAGATGAGCTAAATTTTAATTGTTACTGAATTACTTTTATAGTAGTTTTAAAAAATTAGATGAATTGATTTTTAATATATAATATTGAAGACAAAAACAGTTGAATGGCCGACTGAAGATGAAAGCGCCGAAACAGACGAAAAAACTTCTGCAGAATCACTCAACCTTGCCCACTTAATCGCTAAAAAAAATGTGCATTTATTGATTAATTTGCCTATTCGTGGCTCAGGTGCTTATCGAGTGTCAAATGTTCGAACGTTAGGTTACAGGTTGTGTTTTCATTTTCTTTTCGAATATCTCTGCTGATTTGGGAAAGGCGGTTCTGTTAAATTTTAATTTTTCCACTACGATAGCTTCTTGATCTTGGTCTTTGATAATTTATAATTTCATTTAAACCATAAATTTTTTAATCCTATGGTGATCATTTTTTATCTTATAGAACACGACGAATGGCAATTGATAATGGTATCCCACTTATTACTGATATAAAATGTGCAAAACTTTTCATAGAAGTCAGTCTTTTTTTTAGTGATTCTCAATTTATTGTGAATTTTTTGCCGAAACACTTGGAAAAAAATTTATAAGAATTATTAAGCACAATGTTAACAACTGATTTTAACTGAGAAAAATTGATGTAAAAAATCGCAGATTATTGGCGATTGGGTTGATTTTTTCATATTCTTCTGTCATTTTACAGGCTTTGCGGATCATAGGTGCACATCCACCGGTTAATTCTTTAATCGATAGTATTTCATCGTGTTCATTGTTGCGCCTTCCTGGTTTTATTGACATCCATGCACATTTGCGCGAACCCGGTGGGGAATACAAGGAAACATGGCAAAGTGGAACAGAAGCTGCTGTGGCTGGAGGGATTACAATGTTATTAGCAATGCCCAACACAAATCCACCGATCATCGATACTAATACATTGAAAGTTGTTGACATGGTATATATATATATTTTTTCATTTTTTTCATTTTCATTTTGTATTATGGTATTTTCGTTTTTTAATCTATCATTCATTCAATCATTTTTTATTCAATCATTGTTTCAAGATACGATTTGTCATCAATATTTTTTAAGATTGCTTCAAAATCTTCTATTGTGGATTATGGTTTATATGTTGGTGGAACTGCTGACAATAGTGAAGAAGTGAAATGTATATCTGCTAATACTGCCGGTTTAAAGTTATACTTGAACGATACATTTACAACATTAAAGATGGATAATATATCTGATTGGATAAAGGTAATGGATTTTTTATTAATGCTCTTTGAGCCTTTCACCGATATTAATGCATCAAAGGCTGAAATAAAAAGAAATCAAAAAATATTTTTTAATTTCATTAAGTAACTTGTTATATATATATTTCAATATACTTTATATCAAATTAATTTTATTTAAAAATTTTTCAGCATTTTTCTCAGTTTCCAAAAGATCGAGTTATTGTTTGTCATGCAGAAGGTCGAACATTGGCAGCAGTGCTGTCGATTGCCCAATTAACTGGGCGAGCAGGTTGGGTTTTTTGTTAAAAAAATTTGAAAAATTAATGGTCTATCTAAATTTTCTTTGAAGCAGTGTTTATAATAGAATCGATGACATTTAAACTTTTCATTTCATAATTTTTTGCATAGTTTTCCTATTTCGTAAATTTTTTAGTTCATATCGCTCATGTTTCAACTGCTGAAGAAATATGGATTATACGGAGCGCTAAAGAAAAGGGTTGGCAAGTCACATGTGAAGTAAGCAATTAAACCTCATGAAAAGATTATTTTATATGTTTTTATAATTATATTAATTAATTATATTATATTAATTAATATACAAATATTTTTTTTCAATTATATATTATTTTTCAATGAACTTGTAGGTTACTCCGCATCATTTATTCCTAACAAAAGACTCGAATCTAGGAGAGGGTTGGGAAGAAGTTCGTCCATCGCTAGCCAATTTAAATGATGTTGCTGCGTTATGGGAAAACATTGATTATATAGATTGTTTTGCATCTGATCACGGTAAGATGAATTTTTTTTTAAATTTTTATTTTATTTCGGATTTGGTAGTTGTTTTAAAGATTAGCGTTGCAGATTATTTTATTTTTCTAATAAATTTGATTTAAATTGCAGCGCCTCATAGCCGCGATGAAAAGGTGACGAAAAAATTACCAGGATTCCCTTCAATCGAATACATGGTTCCACTATTTTTAAATGCTGTAAATAACGGCAAACTTACTATTAAGCAATTAATTGATCGGTTGCACGATAATCCTAAGAGAATTTTCAATCTTCCATCTCAAAGTAATACTTATATTGAGGTTAGCTATTTTTTATTGCTAAATGATTTTTGAGAATTTTTTTTAATTTTAATTTTAATCTCTATAATTTTAAGAAATATGCGCAAGTATTACAAAATATTTTCAACGTTTTAGGTTGATATGAATGAAAAATGGACGATTCCTCAGGAAGGTGGTTCAAGTAAAGCACAGTGGACTCCATATGCTGGAATGTCTATTAAGGGACGAATAAGAATTGTTGTTATCCGTGGGGAGGCATGTTTTTATTATATTTAATTTATATTTTATAATTAATTTATTTCTATATATTTAATATATTTTCTATTAGATATTTTTTTAATTATTGCGTTTTTATTATAAAAAATCCTGTTAAATTTTTTTATTTTTATGATAAGAAAGCTTATTCGCAAATTTAAGGAAGTGTTCGTTGATGGTCGGACAGTGATAGCACCAGGATATGGCAAAAATATACGTGCTGCTGATTATTATGAAAAAGTTGAGACATTTCCGAATGCATATAAAGGTTAATGTATAATATGAAAGATTAAGTAAAACACTGTCTTAACTTTCGTAAATTTAAATTTCTTCTAAATTCAGATTCAAATAAGATATCTCCTGAAAAATACACTCTTGTTAGCGACGTGGCTGATAGTTCTTTTGATAGAAAAGAATCATTTGACCTTAGTATTCAAATGCAAGAATCTCTTGAAGACGAGCACTTTAAGGTATTATTTATGAATGTTTTTGTAATAATTGTTTGTTTTCTTTATTAATCATTTTATTAATTTTGTTGCCAATTTTAAATTTTTTTTAGAACCAAAGCATTATCACAGTTGATGGACTTACGAAATCGATGGTCAATAAAATTTTTGACCTTGCAACGCAATACCGGATTGATACGGAGCGGCACAATTGTATTAGTGACGTTTTAAAAGTTTGTTTTTCTTTTTTCGAGTTATCGTAAATTTTTGTGATCAGCTCGAATAATTTGTTTCGCAGTTTCTAACTTCTTGTAATTCATTTTTTATATAGAATTTTCGGCCTATTATGATCAAATAATTTTTTGCAATTACCTTCTATTTATATTTTGTAAAAATCTGGCGTAACAACTGCCTCTTTTTTTAAACATGCAAAATTTTCGTGAATACGAAGAATATTTCTATAAGAGTGAAAAGTTATTGAAATTTTTGTTTATTTTGTGAAATTTGTAATCCTTTAATTCTTTATCAATTTTTATATTTTTTTCAATTTTTATTAAATGCCCCATTTATAGTAAATGAAAAAATTTAGGGATACGTTATGGCTTCAATGTTTTATGAAGCATCCACTCGTACCTCCAGCTCATTCTCTGCTGCTATGCAACGATTAGGAGGTATGGTTATAAGTATGGATAAGGAAACATCATCTGTGCAAAAAGGAGAGACTTTGGAAGGTTGCTTTCCCATTCGTTTTTCAAAATTTTCTTATTTATTTATTTATTCATTGAAAAACAACTAAATAGTATAGAAGAAGCCATATATTAATATGATAAGAAAAAAGCATTGGCGAATTTGGGCACAAATAAAAGATTGGTGCAAATTAATTGAGTATATTTGAAATTACGTAATAATGAATAATTCAAAAGATAAAGATAATCAATGATAATTTCGCTTGCAAGTGGCAAAAAATTTAAAAATTGAGTCAATTAGCTATTATTTAGTGATTTTTGTACCAAATATTTCATTTTGATTCCATAATTCTTACATTTTATCTAATTTATTTTAATTGATTGCCTTATTTTCTTATTAATCTTTATAGCAATTTCTGTTTTTCAGATTCAGTTTTGATTATGAGTGGATATGCTGATGTAATAGTTCTACGACATCCAGAAGCGGGCGCAGCAGCACGTGCATCTCAAGTTACACAAAAGCCTGTAATTAATGCTGGAGATGGTACTGGGCAACATCCCACTCAAGTATACACTAGTTTATTCCAGTCGATCGCCAGATTTTTGTTGCTTTTAATTATTTTTTTCCAGGCTCTTCTGGATCTCTTTACTATTCGCGATGAATTGGGCACAATAAATAATACAACTATTGCAATGGTTGGCGATTTATTGCATGGTCGAACAGTGCATTCTTTGGCTCAGTTGCTATGCCTTTATACTGGAATTACTTTACATTATGTAATTCCATCTGAAAAACTTGCTATGCCACAGAATATTGTTGATTATGTCGCAAGACATGGGTTTGAACAGGTCATTCTTTTTATTTTTTTGTAATTGATTCGCATCACTATTTTTTATTATCGAGAGCATAAATTTTGAAAGAAATATTGAAAGAATTCGATTTTCAGAAAATATTCACTGATCTTGCTGAAGGAATACGTGGCGTCGATGTCGTTTATATGACGAGAATTCAAAAGGAACGATTCGTTTCATTAGAAGAATATGAAAAAGTGAAAAATAATTTTGTTTTGACGCAAAAACTATTGAATCAAGTATCGCATCTTCAGAAGTTAACTCGAAAAGGTAATTTTTTAAAAAATATAATTTGAAATTTAAATTCTAACCTAATTTAACAATTTTTTTTCTTCGTTAATTCTATTTTTAAAATAAGAAATTGAGTTTGTTGAAAATATAGTGTAATATTGATGTCTCAGAATCTTTTAAAATTTTGCTTCATGTTTGTTATTTGCAAATTCGCCTGAACTCTTAATCAGCGATAATTCTGTTTATTTTTTAATGGTCGAAATGTTTTAAAAAATTTAAGACATTTGCTACCGCTATATAGTGTTATCTTCATCTTCCTTTTCTTTTTTATTTATTACATTTACTTTAATCTTAATGTATACTTTTTAAAACTTATGGGACCTAAATTAGATTCGCATTTAATTTTTTAGTCTATAGAATATTCAGCTGTTAACATGATTTGTTACCAATGCTAAGAACACTAAGAACACTGGTCATTTCTGTCATGTCATTTAAATTTATCATGCTAACCTTCCCGGGGGATTGCTAGGGGATTAAGGAGTTGTTAATAGCAGATATTGATTAGTCGCTACACTGATTTTTGAAAGATATGTCTAACATCGATGCATCCAAATGAGGGCAATATCTCTGAGCAATTCAAAATCGTTGGTCGTTAATTTCTGATAATTTAAAGCTCTAATTTCTAATGGCAAACGAAAGTCCTTATTTTCATACTCAATATTCCATTTCCATTTATCATTTTTTGTTATAGAATAATTCTGAAAAATTTTGAAACTGCCTTCAAAATAACGCATTTTGCATATCGTTTCGAAATAATTTCACTATGGTTTGGGTTCGAAGTTAAAATTGTTTATTCTAGTTTTACCATTTCTTTTCACTTTCATTTGTTCTCCATTTCTCCATTTCCATATTTTGCATCAATGTTCAATGATGTTTTATAAATTTTGTTATCAAAAATTATAAAAAATGTATTAATTCCATTTTTTAATCTTTTGTTATCATTTTATTCACATAATTATTTGTAGATTTTCTTATTTCTGAGAATTTTTTCTAATATTATGTTTTATTACCAATATTTTTTGTATATATGTAAAAATTTTTATTTTTATAGGGCGTGAGCGACAATTACCCATAGTCATGCATCCACTACCGAGAGTGAATGAAATATGTACTGAAGTGGATAGCGATGAACGTGCTGTTTATTTCCATCAAGCCAAAAATGGTATGTATGTAAGGATGGCAGTTCTTACACTTGTACTTGATAATAAGTCTTAATTGGATTTCATCGTATCGATGCTGTCAATTTTTTTTCAAATTTATTTGAAACAAAAGTCGTGGGTTTGACTTTCTCTTAAATTATTTTCAAACTTAATATCAGCTTCGGAATATCAGAATATTTTATTTGGACATTATTTGTTATTATTATCATTGTTAAATTGTTAAATTCTTAGATATTTTCCCAGAGCTGATTTTTTCAGGTTTTCCTAAATTTTTCTATCTTTTTAATTTCTTTTTTATTGTTTTTCGCAATTTTTTGTTGTTGATTCGAATTAATTCAACTGAAATTGCAAATTGTGTTGAATTTGTCGGGAAAAGTTGTTAATAGTGAGATAACATTTTCATTTCCAGCTTATTCTTCCAATGTTTTGCAAAAAGAAGCATTCATTGAAGCGAAATAATCATAATTTTAGTTATTAATAGTAATTCCCAGTTTTCTTATTTTTCTCAGTTTTTATGCGTTTTTTTCGCCTTTCCAATATCAATGCGAAGTGAACGTTTTTCTCGAACTTCGACCGCTTTATTTTGTTATATTGTCGATATTTTAAGCTTTGTTAACAATGTTATGATTTTTCCTTGTTAATTCGTAGTTATTTTGATTAGATTTAGTTTGTTATTGCAGTTTTGTTTGTCAATTGCTGCAAATTATTGTTGGCATTTTTTAAGCAAATGGTCTTCAAAGGATTTATTGCTATATAATTTATAATAAAAGCGGTCGTAATGGATTATTCGAAGTCGATGTTCATTGCTACAATATTGAGGCATTATTATTTGATATAGTATGAATAAATTGGATAAAAAAGATTATAATTTTTATCGATATAATTGTCGAATCAAATGCAGTTTTAATTTTTAATTGTTTACAAGCTATACCAACCGGATTTCTTAATAGTTGTTGATTTATAGCTGATTTATTTCCGCTTCAAGGTCAGAAAATTGAACCTAAAATTATGCTCCTGGCAGTCGTCATCGATTGCAGTAAATGGTACGCGATAGGATTGATAAATGCGGTGGATTGAAATTGCTTGTGAAATAGTTCTGCTGAAAAATTTCAAAAATATGGAAGGGAAAAAGAAGAGGAAAACTGTACAGTAAAAAGAGATTTGAAAGGGTTCGGAACCAGAAACGCGGTGAAAGGTGTGTGAGGTGCGATAATGCTCTTCAAATTTGGTTGTTGCCTACAGCCATTTTAATAAAAATTATGTGATAGATCAGCATCATTTTTTCAAACGGCAATATGAGCGACAAAAAAATTCGGGATTATATTCAACCTAAAATTAACGTTTATTCTGAAACAATAGGTTTGTAGTGTTTTATTACGTTTTTTACGAAAAATAAAAAAAAAATTTTATTTTTTTTATATTATGGCGAATTTAAATTGATAAAAATTTTTCCTCGTAAATTATCAGCTTATCGTTGTTTATTTTCATTTTTGATTAATGGGATAAAGTTGCTAAAAGTTGGAAAAAGCCTTATGAATAACGCAAAAGATTTGGTGGCACTCAACTTCTTTCACAATTCTATTCTTTCAATGATTTCTTTCTTTTTTTTAAGAATCATCATTATTGGTTAAAGTCGGTCGGTTGGCTTGCCGCATCGTCAGCGAGTTTTTTGGCGATAGAAGTACAGGTGAGTCGCCAGCATCATCCGGATTTTTGGACGGGTTTACTCCCGGGGGGGGATCGAACCTCAGTATCGGCGCTCTAAATTTAGCAACAACTCACTGAGTCATTCCCAATGATTATTATCCTTAAATCCTGATTGCAGTTATTTCGAACCAAAAAAACCCGTATGCCGCATTTTTGCAGATCGAATAATTCAATAAATTTAAATTTCGCGTTTAAAACAAATCGAGAAAAAAACTGGTAAACTGATAACGATTTGATAATTGCAAATTGATAACGATCTATTTATTTACAACAAATCGAATCGAAAAAAATAAAAATTTTAAACAAAAAGTCGAAATTGCAGCAATAACGTTTCGTAAGGAATTGAAAAAACACGTTTCAAAAAAATTTTTAAAAAGAACCAAAAAATTTCAATCTCCATTAATTCGAATAAATTTTTTTGGAATGACAGTCACTAAGAATTTTTCATTTTCCTTTTGGCCCTTTTTGCGCTTTTAAAGCAAAAAAAGAGCAAAAGAATTGAAGAAAATTAAAAGTGACGAGTGCTTATTTGCCAAAATTAAACTCAATGCCTTTCATTCGATAATTTCTTATCAGTTTCAATTATCAAATTCAAAAGTTCTCGAGCGTTTACTAATTTGCCATATTAAATATCATTTTATTGTTTTTAAATATTTTAAAATCTTAAAAATTCTAAAAGATTATCGCACAATTCATTCTTATCGAAGTTGTCGCGCGAAACGGCGATATATTCAGATATATTTGAATGTTCCTGCATAATGAGTTTGAAAATAGGTATGGAAAGCGTTTTCGTTGAAACCTCGTCTCCTTCTCCGTCATCGCTTTCACAATCGTTCATAGTCGATTGTTTCAATATAATCGGTTTAATTTGTGCACCTTGAACAAAATTTTGTTCCACCAGTTCTTTCCTCGTCGAGTAAAGACCCGCTTTCCACTGAGCTATTCTCATCTTTACTTTCTTCATATTCACTTCTACAAATTGTCAGAATCATCATTTCCAGCTCGCATTTCCAGCTCTCGCCAAGCAGAAAAGCGCCGTAAATATGACAAATTCAAAAAATTAAAAGTAAATTTTGGAAAAATTGCAGGCAATTTTTCATTGCCTCCCATTTAATCATCGAGAAATATCGGTCGAATGCACAAAATCTTTTTTGATGAATCGGCGAACTCAGATGGATAATTATTTTTCGCAACAGTGTATATTCTCCAGTGTCGTAAATTTTGTAATCCCACGAATTAATGTGGCATAACGGTTGTTTCGATTGGCACCAATTACACGAACAAGTTGGTCAACACATAACATCGAACACTTCAATTCTATTCGGCTGCAATCGCGAAAGAATGCTTATTTTCCTCGCCACTTCAATTTCTTCGTCGCTGATTAACCTATAACGCTTTCCTTCGTTATTTTCCATAATTGTATTGTCGTCCATGAAAATTCTATAGTAACTGTTACAGTAATAACGATAATTTAGTGCTTTGCTGGTGATATTTTTGCTTCTAAAAATATTTCTCCAAATTTTTTAAATGTCTCAAATATTTCTGACGTGCAATAATTTTGGAAATCGACGAATGGAAAAGGAAACTTTTGAACAAATCAAAGAAATCGTTAGCTGAACTCGTCGAAGGACTTTGACTCTGACGAATATCAGAGTCGCTTCAAATCTCATCCACAAAATTTTCACTTTCATAAGCCATTATCACACAAAACAAAATTACTGGAAGTGATATTCTAATAATTGGTTTAGGATGAAATTTCAGTGTAAATATTTTCCAAAATTCCATTATACAAGAAGTTTCGCTGATTTTTCAGCGTATATGTGAAATTTTAAATATTTTTATAAATTTATAAAATGTATTATATCAAACTTTATAAAATGTATTACATCAAATAACGATGGTAATAATCAAAAAAATTTTCGCCTTTTTTTAAATTATCTTATTAATTAATCCATTTGCTTTGAGACAATTTGGGAAATTAAAAAATTAAACTAATTAATTAATTTAAAAAAATTAAAAAATTACTGGAAATACAGGTGAAATTAAACCAAAAAATCTTTCTAGAATTTATAAAATTTTTAAAAAATGATAAATTGATATTTGATATGGAAGGATAATTGTAAATGTTCGAAAATTTTTGAATTTGATAACTGAGATTGATAGCCGATTTATGAAAGAGAATAAGACGACGATAATAAGAATAAGAGAACGACGAGTTTGTTTTTTGCTGATAAGTATTTAGCACTTTTAATCCTTAGACTTTTTTTTAAATCTTTCAACAATCCGAGTTAATGCTGGCGATTATAGTTCAACAAGCAAGCAAATACTGGCAAAATTTCGCTGTTCGGGCTAGAAATTTTTGCGTCGAGCATTTAAAAGAAATACTGGATAATTCATTCGAAATCATTCAAGGCTTGCTTATTATCGCTATTCAAAAAAATGTATATATAAAATATATAAAATTAACTTTGAATATAATTCAGATTTCTTTAAAGTTATATGAAACGGGCATAGGTGAATTTAAATGGTGAGAAATAAATTATTCGAATGGTTCATAATTTAGTGGTTTAGAACGGTCGATTAATATGGAATGTGCAACGGTTCGAACAGCAGCAATCTGCTTTTTCGGTGAGGTTTTGGATGAGCCATATAAAATTTAATCGGAAGAGAACCTATGAAAAAAAGTACCAAAAATTTACGACGATTATAAGACGAAAAAAGAAAAAACAAACTATTAAAATATTTCTAAAACACTCGCGTCGTTTTCGTATTAATCGCGTATTGTGTTGCAAATTCAAAAATTTTATTGACCATCGATTTCGTTAAGTTCATCAACTATGATAATGTTTCGATTCTTAAAGAGACTTAAAATTAGCAATAAAAATTTCAAAAAATGATTATAAAGAAAAAAAAGAAGAAAAAAAGTCTGAAGCGCCTTAGTCTTACAGCTAAAAACAGTCAGCCAAATCGACATGAAAATTGGCACATGGAAATTATGAAAATGAAGAAATGTTTTGAAGCTTAAGAATTGCCAAACGAGAAAATCGTAATCAACGATTGTACAACAGAGAGCCGAAAATAATTTTTTAGAAATTTGGAAATTTAATCCTTTACAAAAGAAAAAAAAATAAAATTGAATTTAACAATTCAAGTGCAAACAAAGGTGAAAATGATTTGCTATATTGAATTTTAAACGAGGGAAAATCTTCATAAAATAAATTTTAATTTTTCGATATAATTTAATAATGTTAGGGCAGAATGGCTCAATGTTGGCTTATTTCGAGGCGTCCTTACTAGAATTCTATTTCCTGTTGGAGTAAACTCGTCTGTAAAAAATCCTGTTAACGCTGGCGATTATACTTCTTTAGTTAAGTGACTCTTTGGCAAAATTTGGTCCGACAGACCAACGTAACCAAAAACGTTGGCAAGAAATATTATAACAATTTATGGCAATTCATGGCTTCGATTCTCATATATATATATATATATATATAAAAGAATTTTGTAATAAAATTATATAAAATTAAGTTTTTTCAAATTCTATAAAACGGACATGCAAAGGTTACAAATTGAAAAATAAATTTTTCGAATAGTTCATAATTACCAAAAATTTACGACGAAAATACGAAAGAAGAAAAACAAACTATTAAAATATTACTTATACAGTTGTGTCGTTTAGTATTAATGCGGTATTGCTAAGTTTTTTTAAAGAGCACTCACCATTACTGGTGAAACTCGCTCCACTGGCTTATCGCGTTGGGCAATATGCCAGAGAATCCCTTGATGATAGAAGTACAGGTGAAGCGCCAGCATCACCCGAATTTTTGCACAGGCTTTCTCCTGTGGGGAACCGAACTTCAGCATCGGCGAATGAGCAACACTTAGCCATTCTATTCCCACCAATAATTTTTTACAATATTAGTTTTACAATAATTATATCCTTGTATTCCTTATTTATAATTTGTGCTTTCGAAGATATATTTCTATATGGCCGTTGGATTAGCGAATGGATTCATTAAATTGCGCAATTTTCTATTTGTCATTTCACCTGACTTCAACCATTCTTAACACATTAATGCACAAAAGATTCGCAATAAATCCCGAAAGCGAAGAATTATTGATGAAATTTGTGCATTTTCCCTGTTGAGAAGCAATTGTTATCAGTCTAAAACGAAATTTGCTTAGGATATATTAAATTGAAATTGTGAACATTCTCCTCATTCGTCATTGTTCAGTAATTTTACAACTACGCTATTGAGCCATGGAATGTCTCCCTATCCATTCGTAATCATTGCTTATCATTATGTAAGAATGACCATCGTTCGATGAATAGGGAAATGCTATCGCACAATGGTTCAACAATAATCCTTCGTCTTCACGAATTATTGCTGCATATTGTGCTTGTCTAGCGAAGTCAAAACGATGAAAAGTGCATTTCTCGAGAAATCATCAAAAAACCGTTTCAATTAATATCGAACAAAAAAACTGTTAAATTAAAAATAATAATTAAAAATAAATTAAAATAGTAATCATAAAATCTCAGTAAATTTAAAGAACCATTCATCCCTTCCATTTTTCATTGCACAATTTACGGTTTTTTTTTTCTAAGACTACCATTGCTAATTAAATTAGCTCGATAAGGCGTTCAATAACTCTAAAAAATGTTTCACAAAAAGTCAGATAAGAACCCCGTAAACGCAGAAACCACCATCTATTTCACTAAACCGCCAAACCTTTCTTAGTTTTCCACATTAACATTATTAATAAAATATAGGTTCATATTTATGCAACGGTCAGTTGACCCTAAGGCAACCTCATCGTGGAGTCGGATGAAATCATTCTAGCAACTGTTTCAATTAATCTACACTATTGCATTAAAATTCGTAATAGCCGACCGATGTTTGTGCCCCGAGGGCAAATGTAAAGAAGATTAATCTATTTGGTTAAAGCCAATGGCAAAATAAATTTTTCTCCGCATAAAAATTCATTTTTATAATTTTTAGCTTTTCTCTTCAATTTTTTTATCTATTTTAATATTTAATTCTAATTTTAATTTTAAAATTTGAATATTCAATTTGTTTTAAGATCTTAAAATTTTTTTAAATAGAATTTGCATATCTTTTGCTAGCGGCTTAGCTGACTGAAAATAAAGAATTGATCACAGATCCCAGAAATTGCTTGAAAACAAGCATCTTAAGGTATAATTTATGAACCATTTTTACCTGTTTTAATCTATTAAAATATATTTTTACCTAGCAAAGTAATGCCGGATTTATACGATACGACACAATTGTATTCAACATTTTGTGTTTTCGTTTGGAAATAATGAAATTTTCGAACAATTTTTATCTTATTTCTCATTTTTTTTATCACTTTTTAACTCTTAAAATAATCATTTCATACAGTTTGAAAAATCTTAACTTGTATTTTTATATTATCATATATTTTTATTGCAGGTCTTTTCCTATATATTTTTTTGAGTAACTATGACATAACATATAACCTAACTTTTGGCAATTTCATCAACAATAAACGCAGGAAATAATGATATGATATGATATGATATAACAATTTTTGCTTGAATTTCACTTTGATACATATAAAATATAAATTATATATATATATATATATATAATAAAATAAAATAAAATAATAAAATATAACAAAATTTTTTTTTATGCTTCTTTTATAGTTCACAAAAAAATTAACAGAAATTTGGCATTATATTTACCACTGATCTATTTACTAGTGTCGAGAGTAGAACCACAGTGTCGGCGCTGCAAATTGAGAACTTATTAATTAAAAAATTAATTCATTCTATGTGCTAATTTTTGTATTTTAACGCATATTACATTTTTCTACTATAAACCTATTGTTTCAGAACAAATGATTTTAGGTTGAATAGATTTCCGAATTTTTTTGTCGCTCTTATTGTCATTTGAAAAAAATACTGATTTATCACATAAATTTTATTAAAATGGCAATAACCAAATTTGAAGAGCTTATCGCACCTCACACACCTTTCACCGCGTTTCTGGCTCCGAATCCTTTCAAATCTCTTTCTACTGTACAGTTTTCCCTTCCATATTTTCGAAATTTTTCAACAGAACTGATTCACAAGTTATATTAATTGCAATCCACTGCATTTATCAATCCTATCGCGCACCATTTACTCCAATCGATGATGACTGCCAGAAGCGCAATTCTAAGTTCAATTTCCTGACCTTGAAGCGAAAATAAACCAACTATTAAAAAATTCTAGTTGGTACCACTCTACGGCCTTGTATTGCCTGTAGACAATAATAATAATGATAATAATAATATTAATATAACCAATAATAATAAAATAGTAATTTGAGGAATTTGAGGAATATTCGAATGAAATGTTTTGCTTAGATTAATTTCAAATTTAAAAATTAAAAATGAGAAAATTGAAACAGAATAAATGGAAAAAAAAATTTCTTTAAGTATATGGCAGAGGAATTAAAATGAAATGTGAAAGTATGAAATCGTCTCGTTTCAATATTTTTTTTTATTGCAAATAAATGCAATGCAATTAGTAGTTAATAACTAAAGGGCGAAAAATGAAATTTATGATTGCCGCAAAATTCGATTTTTCCCAAATTTATTAAATTAGTGACTCCAACCCGCCAAAGAACTTATTTATTTATTATTTTAATTTTATATGAAAATTTTATATTTTTTAATGGAGGTCAATTCCTTAGCTAATTTCTCGACGAGGAGGAATTGACCTCAACTTTGAATTAATTCGTTTCGTAAGGTCATTGCATTCACCAAACGATTTTTTCGTATCGTTTAATTCGGGCCAACGCGATCGACCAAAATATTTTTTTTTCACATTTTTTATTAAATATTATAATTAATATAATTAGAATTAATCATTTTATTTTATTGACCAAATTTTTCATTTTGTTTTTTTTCAATATTTCAATATAGTTTTTTCAATATTATTTAATTTTATTTTTATCTTTTTAATTTTATTTTATTGTTATTTTCGCGTCCACAATTTAATTACCCGAATTTGAGGATAAAATTCTGATTATACGGGTCTGAAATGTTTCTTCCTAAGAAAAAATATTCAGTGCCTGTTCAAAGAAAATATATGTATGATTAAAGCCCAGTTCCATGGCAGCCGAGACTATTATTACTTCCATCTATTTTCTTTTTAACAATTAATTTGACGATTGCTAAGGGCATTACAGGGTAAAATTAAAAGGATGCGAATGTAAAAGAAAGAAATATATGCAAAAACATAGTATTAATATGAACCAGTAATAGGCTATGGCGCCCCAAAAAAATTTGTGGTATTCTTAAATATATATTTTTTTTATATTACATTATATTATATATATTATATTTTAAATGTATATATTATATTTTATATATATTATATTGTAAATATATATATTTATATATATTTATAAATATATATATAAATTTATGTATATTATATTTTAAATATATATTTTTTAAATTATTTATATTTTTCAAAAATTAATCAGCATTTTTATAATTTCACTAATCACAAGTTAATTCAACGAATGATGGTAAACTAATATCTGAGAAAAAATTAATGCCTCAGAAATCTCGTTGATCTGCCACAATTTGCTGGTAGTACCATTTTTGTGGCAACTCAATTAGATCCAGTTGTCACTTATTAATATTCGTATTTTACTTCTTTCGTTCCATATAAAATCTCACATTCTTACCACTTTAGTAGCTATAAATTGCGAAATTTCAAACCATAATATCAAAGTGACTGGATATATTGGCGGAGCAGGATTATAATAAGGATTATAATAAGTTTTCGAAGACTTATTAAAAGAATTTAATTGAGGAGATTTAGGAAAATATTAAGTAACATGTTCATGTTTGCTAATTTTAATCATTGCCCTTAAAATATTTGCAGTATTCAAACTAAAAGGCAAATTACATTCCTATAAGACAAATTACATTTTTTGGGTGTTATGAACTGGAGAGGTTCCGTTATTCCTTGTTTATGATATTTCTCAAAGCCATTCAGTCAGGTCAAACGCAGAAGACGATGATTTCTTCGGTTCGTCTCAACGAATTATTTTTCTGTTCACTTTCTCCATTCTCTTCCAAAATTATGCATTTGAACTGGCCGATTAATTTCTAATTATACATGAATTTTAAATTTTACCTCAATCCTTCAATCCTTTGCGTTTCTAAAATTTAACATAATTTCTTATCATCTAAAAACTCCATTCTATTGTTTTCTTTTGCTTTAACTGATAATTTATATTGAATTATGTTTGAAGAATACTTTTGCCATTCGCGTCCTTTGTGGACTTGCAAAATTTTCCATCAAAAATATTTAAGGCATTTAAAACATTTGGAAAGATTTTTTAAAATAATAATATTATTAAAAATATTATTAATATTATTATTAACAAATGTCAAAATTATCGATATAATGAAGATTTTGGCTACAGAATCGTGATAATGCAATTTTAAAAAGTAATGAGCGAAAGAGCTATAGGATAGCGACGAAGAACTTGAAGTAGCACGGAAAATAAGCACGCAACCAGATAGAATTGAAGTATTCAATTCTATAGCTTATCCAACCTGGTTTTGTGGTTGGTACCAACCCAGGCAGCTAAGATATCACATTAATTCGTGTGATTACAAAGTTTACGATACTGGTGTATCGAAAACAAATTGTCAATCCGACTTCTTCAATTCTCTAAAAAAGATTTTATGCATTCGACCAATATTTCTTTACGATTATATTGGTGATGAGCTATTAGCTTCAACTTTTTCGAAATATGTTTTCAATTTTGCTAATTTATCATATTTACGTCGCTTTTCCGCATTTCGAGAACTAGAAGCGCAAACATTAAATGACGAATACCAACGTGAATGTGAAGGAAACGATGATGGGAATAGCTTAGAAGGAAGCAGGAAGCTTAGAAGGAAACAGTTCCGACGAGCAAAAAATTGGTGGATGAAATTTTCTTCAAGGAACACAACTTGAATCGATCAACTTTAGAACAATCGACTCAAAATATCGGCGAATGAAAATGAAAATGGAGGAGGATGGGATTTCAGCGAAGATACTTTTCATATGTATTTTCGAACGCATTATGCGAGAACGTTTACTGGTTATACGGCAAGCAGCGGTAAATATTCACGCTTAAAAAGTAGATGAGGTGGGGAGGAAATAGAGTCTCAGCTTCGTTGGCATTTGTTGGCAATAGTTTATACCATTTACAGCTTGGCTTAAGGTATAAATTGATAGAAAACTTAGCTAACAATTACTGCATAGAAAAATAAATTCAAATATAAAAAGCCATTTTTTCCACTCATTTACACTCCTCATTTGTGGCTAGGCTAACTCTGTTGGCTACTAATGTGGTGTAATAGGATGGATATTATGGCGAAAAAAGTCATTTGGTTGCCAAAAAATAACAATAGAAATTAGCAAATTCTTATTAGAAACACTCCAGCACTGTGCGGTTTTTTAATGGCAGGCTTTCTCCAGCAAATAGTGGTTTAGATGGTCCTCAACACCAATCAAATTTTTTAATTAGAGAAGATAGAATGGCTCAGTGGCTAAATTGTTGAACGCCGAGGGTCTATTCTCTGCAAAAATAAACCGTGTGATGCTGACGACTCATCTATTTCTATCGCCAAGGGACTCTCTGGTATATTTTTCCAATGTGGCAAGCCAAAAAATTAAAGGTTTTCTTGCACCAGAGGTAAGCATTGGAGCTGTGGTCTTCAGAAAGGTCATTATATGGATAATTTAGTGATGCCTCGGTCATGTTGAGTCATCATTTTTTCACCCTCAAATTTCAGCTCCTACTTCAATGTGATAATTTCTGCGGCAGATTATATAGAGAATGCGTCAGAGATTCTTCACCTGATCAATGGGCAAACGATCCTCGCGAAAAAAGATCGA